>DWDT01000010.1:0-42812 GCA_018245595.1 Microceris scylla
TTGTAAGCGATAAAAGCTCCTTTTATATGTCCCACCATATTTTAAAATTTACATTTTCTTTATATATGTATAATGTTATAATTTTGTCGGTTGCATGTGTCGAGATTCAATTATCTTGACCAAGTAGGTCAAATATGGGCTGAGCGGGAGTCAAAACTCTACGAAACTGGCGTGCTTGTATGAAGAGAGTGATGAGTGCAGAAGAAACACAATAAGTCTGTATGGATACTTTTCTCAATTCTTTCTGTCTACTTCGTAAGGGAACTGTCGTATTGATGTAACAATGTAATATCATATGTACAACCCAGTATATGTTTATATTGTAAGCAGTTGTTAGCATACATAAACAATTATTAATTGTGAATTACATTCCAGCGTCTGACCGACATCGATAAAAAATCAATAGAATGTCAGTGCTATAGACAAATCTGTTCCATAGACAAATATGGAGTTGATTAATTCCGGGACGCAAGAAGCGGGCCGCCATGTTTAGTAAAGGACCCAGAAGGTCGACGATTGTTCCTGCGATGGACATGGGGGTAACGACATCTGGTTTAAGTGGCATACACATGAACCGACCACGTTTAAGTACAAGTCAGTAGACATTGGTTAGGATGGAAGAATTACGTGTATAATAAAATTAAATGGATCAATATCAGATTTAAAATATATTGTCTATGTTTCAACGAGAAACAATATCAATGATTTAATGCAATGTACTATCTATACTTTTACTAAATAAATTGTCTATGCATTAATGAATTGCGAATTAAAATTTTATATTCTCGAAGTTTACAAATTTTTCTCGTATCAGAGAACATGACCACACTAACGTATAATCTTTTTGATATTCAATACACGCATCGTGTGTGGAGCAGAAGGGGCGCGGACAGTGTGCAAGGCTCATTGTATTTGCGATAATTCCGCGATATGTTGTTATGTAAATACTTAGTTCCATAAGACGTAATTATATCTGTTCTGACAGCTGATTAGACGCCGTTCGGGTATATGTTGCCATATGGATAATACGAGTACTTCTACTTAATCTATTATGGTATAACAGTGCGTAGTAGATTTCTTTTCCACGATAATTATGTCCATATAAAGCATTTATACACTTTCAGAAATAGAATCGTTAGGTCTATTACGTTAGAGATATTTGTCAATCGGTTTGTTTTGCCCATCATGTAAGGGACCGGGCGTGATAATATTTATAATAATCATTTGAATGGTAAAGATGTAAACTGTTTTTTATCATTTCTTTACTAATCATAATAATAGTAAATGATATTACATAATATTTTCAAATCAAGTTCAAATATGTGTAGGTACGAATCAATGGTGAGGCGAATTTGGAGTTTTTTCTTGTCAAAGTTCCGCGTGTTACGCGCGGAGACACGTAGCAAAAGCAACCTTCTCAGAAGGCTCTTGTGTGGTGTGTGCGCTCTCAGAATCCTCTGTTTGTGCTTTCAGAATGCCAATTGTGGCCTGAGTAAGGGTAACATACTCTAGCTGACAATTTTTTTATTCGTTTTATTTAATTACAAATAATGTAGCAGACTTGGTTTAATAGATATTTTACAACATTCATAAGTGGTGGGTGCGATATGATGTTCTACCTTAACACTTAGCGAATACATTTGACGTTCTTATAATTGGTTGAAAGTTAGTTAATGAAATTTATTTAAAAATCTTGTGATTTCAAACTTAATATTCAATTGCAAAGTAAAGATAGCTTAGTGATTGAGAATTCAGCCCTTCACTCCAAGAGTCTTGGGTAAAGGGAAATATCATGGAGAAATCGGCACACTTTAGATTTCTTCATAATATTTTCTAATAGGTGTGTTCTTTGTTAACCCTTAGTTGGCCAGGGCGGGAGACTGGCGTTTAACTGCAGAACTATAAAAGGGTAATGATGATCCATTTACATTCATTTTGCACAATCCTGTAGTTTGTCTTTTTTTCATTTGCCTAATGCATTAATTTATTTTGTCAGTCGGAAGAATTTCATTTGGAAAAAGTCCAAGACTACTACATGTCCATACTATATGTAAATATGTATTTGGACTACGGGATTGTTGCGTTTGATGGTTACCATAAAATATCTTCAACGTAATGGTATGTTCGCTTTGAACGATTTCTACTACTACCAATAATAATTTCATCGCCCTCAAGTTTTCTGCTGAAATGTGGAAACTACTTATACTCCTTGGGGTAGGAATTGAAGCTACAACCCGCGCTCACCAGAGCCGGTCACGACCCATCTGACTATTCGCTATTAAATTATAATAAATATTGCTTAAAGATTTAGACTCAAGTACAAATGTAATCACTACAATTACGAAGAAGTCACCGTTATACAGTTCGCCATGAAAGCCTTTCTTTCACTCGATCTCTTGATATTGAGTCTCTCCGGTGCAAAATGGTGCTGGTGTTCTTTTTCCATCAATTGCGCTGTGCTTGATGGATGAGTATCTTTTTAAACCATTGTAACGGGATTAAAACGATGTGTTCGTTAATGTGCATATCGAAGTTCAGAATATCGATCGCTTCAGTTCAAATCGAGTTAAAATTAGGTACCATCAGCGAATGCGTTTGTTTCTTTCTTTTTACTGTTGTCAAGTGGCCGAACACATCGCCGCTGCAAGCCATTAAAAATGAAGTCGAAATAAAATGCATCGAGATTCCAGACGTTCATCTTGAGTAAAAGAAAACATGTCAATTTAAATTTAATTTACTTTTAACCGCTCAGTGACTGACTTTTCCAATGTTACAGTCATCGCAATTTTATAATATGGAACACGTGGTCAGTACGCTATGATACATATTTTTTGAATTTCGAGTATTTTTTTGACTTGCCGGAACAGTTTTAGGACTTTATATACTTTCCTTTACCAGTGGCAATGAAACACGGCAGCTTTTTCTCAGACACTGTATGAAGTTAACTTTTGTCACAATCTTATTATATATCTGTTGATTCTGTTCTTAAAGACCTCCTTTTGTTCTTCGTGTTTAGCACAATTGTCTAGAAAGTAGCGTCCTAATATTGCAGGTGATAATTTCAGTTATGTATTCAAAATTTATTTAACTCCTACTTCCGTTCCAAAAGTTCATGATATAGGAATAAGTTTATGTAATTTAAGCAAATGGGAAATGGATTACGATTACTGATTCCATCCACGGATGGTTCGGGGTTACCAACTAGAACTTCCACATAGCTGGCCGTCTGCGCGCGCAGACGTCTCTGACTCATGTTCCGCCTAGCGGCTCAAGTTATACACTTACAACTGTTTCGGCACTAATATTTCAATTGTTTTTACATGTTTAGGCCTGTGGAGTCTGCCAATTTGTATTTGGCGACGAGACGAGGCCCATGTCTAATACTGGAAAGATAAAAATAATTGATGAAGATAATTAGGATGAATTGCTTATTACACTAAAATTATTTTTTGTGTCCAATTTCGACAGAGAGTGGAGCTGTAATACATTTCATTTTTGGATACTCCCGCCTACCCCGTATAACCCAAAGTTTTAAATGAAGTATTCCATGGATACTCCATGGATTACGAGTTCATAAGGATTGTTTTAAAATCGTATTTCAAAGTTGAATGTATTATATTGTATATATAATTGATATTTTAAACAAGTAGACAAAGAGTATCCTATTGACGTTAAGAAGTTACTGACGTTGTTATGGATATTTAATTTCAAAGGATTGATGGTATGCCTCGGAAACATGTCGACTCAGATTAGTCTTCATCTAGTTTGGGTTATACTGGCTCTGGGATATAAGTTTATATAAAGGCTGTGGTGTACAGGACGTGATTAAACAAACTATTCTAATGCGATTAAAAAAAAGTGTTTGTAGCAGATATATTTGTCCTGCAATGAACAGTACTCATCAGACAACTTAAACATTTGTTTATATGAGTAATTTTAGTCACATGGAGTACGGCGCTATACTCTTGGAGGAGCCATGAGTTACGGCTAAAAATTGCAAGGACAATGATCGCCGACGACTCTGCCGGAGACTGCGCGCGTTATTCATGCGTTATTGTTAACGCACCTATAGATTGTAATCAGCCTCCGTCGGTTTTTTCTCCGTCGCCTCCATTGTGAATTATCGTCTTCTTATACTTATATTCTCGTTTTGTTGACGCCTCTAGAGAACAGTGCCACTTTGAAATGATAAAGTTTAATAAAACATTTAAACGACGTACGACATTGAGCCTTATATTTATAACCTGAAGATATTGAAACTGTCGTGAGTGTTTGAAAGAGGTGATGAAGATGCGCAACGAGATTTTCAGGATAGAAATATTTGGCACTGGTGTTCTCTGCCTACCTAGTAAAGGTTGGCTAATGACATCCATTTTGTAATTTATACATCAAATATAAAGGAAGGATTTTTACAGAAATCATTTATTTATGTATTTTAATGAATTGAATGAAATTGAATGAAAACTATTTGAATATCACTCTTGGCCCAGCATGCACGTCGAGCTAAATCAGTCGAACAGATTCCCAACAATTTATCCGAAGACAAAGTCCTGCTAAACTCCTTAATGTTTTTATAAATTTGCCACATCCCAAAGGTTCATCTATTTCAGTCGGTACGGTATGACTAACGCGTTATTTGACTTTCACTGCCATTGTGTTGTACGTGACAGCCAGACCGACAGTCAGCTGAGCGGAAACTGCGCAGGACGTGACGTCACGGGATGTTATCGTAGGTTGGTCTATTTCGATGTAGCGTCCGATAGAGGGCGCTCGCTTTATACTAAGCAGATGATAAAGGATGGAGAGATTAAAGGATAAAGTAGCCGGAAGAAGAAAAGGGTAGAGTGCAGAAAACATGGTGAAAAGTACCTATGGGTGTAAACTGCCAGGCGAAAAAAAATATATTGAACATTCAACTCAAACCTGGATTACAAACAAATCGACGGTTAGAAGATATTATGATATGAGCAACCAGAAATATCATGTATGGTGTTTCTAGAACTAATTAAATCGATCGGTAAGTTAATGAAATAAATATGGTGTAATGTAGACCGCCGGATGTCAAATGACCAACTTAGTTCCCTTCTCGCATGAATAGTCTTTCACATGAACAGTATTATTTATGCAGTCCAGTTTAAAATAAGTTTCAAATTCCTACAGGTAGGATTTCCAACTCTTGACTGCTGTCTGCTCGTACATTGATCTATTCTAAAAAACGTATATTGCGTTACCCGAAGTTGCCGTGAGCTTAATCTTCTATACAGGTTGAGGATACTTTACAGACTCTGGTCATAACGTCTACTTACTGTAACCCCTTAAAGAACAGCAGAGCACGGCTGGCCTTGCTTCCAATTAAAAATAGATATGTATATACAAACTTTCTTCAAAGATATCAAAGCCAGTGAAAGTAATAGAACCTCTATTTTGCGGTTTGTCTTTTGAAAATCGGTAAATGCACGGCTTAAAAACAATAGTTTTTTAATGAAATGTATGGTCTACCGGTGATCGCTGCCACTCGTTGACATTGTAATTGTCCTTGACAAGGAGTAGTATAGCAAATGTTATTTATGTAACAGATTAAATAAATTAAACTTTACATTAACATGTTAGACATAACATCACGTCTGTATTTCCGTAAAGGTGTAGACAGAGGAGTATAATGCATACGTTTCATCAGTTATGTTATATATCACAAAATGGATTAGAGTCTTTGCTTATACTTTGGGCATAAATCCAAACTCTGTGCCGTGACCTGGGGGTCGAATTTACCCCTAGTAAGCAGTAGCGTTTGTCACTAGACTGACGAGGCAGTCAAACTCATATATTTATATATATAAATCCGACGTGGTTCCATCGTGCAGGCTGGCCCGTGCTGCGTGTGTGTGGCCGTGTCCGGTCGTTATTGCTGCCGATGTATGTGAGATATGAGCTGATGGTCGATCGGCCTTCAATACATGATCGTAAGCATTGATAATGCTAGTCGGCCATAGCTTCAATAACAAATAATTTTGAAGCAATTCAATATACAAGTAAGATGGTTATCATAGAGCTAATGAATGCACATAATTCTTTGCATATAATATTTTATTTTATTTTAATATTTTTAATATTCCTACTCGTCTGATATATTTATGCTCGGTAGAAATTACCTTCAAATTTCGGATTAAAAGTCAGGATCATTAATTACCACGCTTGAAACCCTGCGTAAGTATTACATTTTACGCGTATATAATATTGTCAGTACATTTTTGTTCATAGAAAAATGAATGTAGCAATAATTCCAACATTTTTCCTCGTAAAGCAAATAACCCAATTAGTTTCAGTGGATGGGTTGTTAATGGGAGTACGGTGCAGGTGGTCCGTCTCCGCCCAGCGACAATGTTTGCGCAGGGGCTCTCCATCATCACACCTTGTAATTATCGCGCCGAACTGTTTGACCAGCACCGCACCTCAATCACGCTGTTTTTGCCAATTCTAGCTGCTTTGCGCAAAATGAGTTCTTATGTGCTTAATGATAGGTGTCATTATGACATGGCGTTTGGTTGAGTCGATGTTTGCGATATTTCTTTGTCTTGATCTGACCTATGTTAAGACGTTGTTGTACAGCTGATGGACAACGAGTGGCGAGTTAAGTCGAGATGTTAATGGCCAGTAAAATTTCGTTTCCTTACATACATAAGAAACGTCATTTCACGTAGAAAGTAGTCAAATAGGAAATATGTTATTAACGCCAAGGGCACATTGACTGGCTTTACACGCATTAGGGTGCTTTCGAAAGTCGAATAGGTCTCCTCCTCATATTTAAAACAGAAATTGAACACGTTCCAATAAAATTTATCTTAATTATTTAGTGATAGTGCTAGAGTTCGACCATAAAACATTTAAAATATAAAAATATACTTTATTGATACGTTTTAAAGTTCTAAATTAAAGGCGATAAAAATCTGCACTGGTCTTGAAGCCAATCTACTTGAAAAGACCTTTAGAGAACATTATAGGAACTCCAGATATGCAGGTACGAAAGGTATCTTGTTCACACCATAACTATCATTGCAACGATCAAAGGTGTATGTAATATTAGTAGCAATTTAATAGTTATTTTATCCGCTTCTCGCTGCTGGTAGTGCATCGTGTTCCCCAATTTTTTAGGGGTTAATGTGTTCGGCATCAGGTTTATTCACGGCAAAGGTTGGTTGATGATTAGCTCGATCGAGGCGGTTCCTTTCAAGCCCTAATTGTGTCCAAATGGTCCAGAGGCGGACGCTGCACTGTTTGATTAGTGCTCTGCTTTTCGTTAGATTACCGTGGACATGTCAGCCCTATTTAGTCCTGATGAGTTTTTTCTCCGTCTAAGTGTTTCGTGCCAACGTGGCGTGTGGTCCAGCACCGGTCAAGAGATAGCTTCTCACACTTTTATCGATAGAAATGTATTTTCTATCAATAAAAGAGTTATGTAACATCTACGAATTTTAAGCGTTTTTAAAATATAAATTTAGTTCTAATTTTGGTACGAAAATGTCATTAGAACGAGGAAATGTTAAGTTTTGTTATAATAAATTGCTTATGTAGACTCTTTTCAAGTTCCATAACTGGATTTTTTTTAGCTTAAATAGGGTACAGATAACAGTATAGTAAAATAACAGCAATAGGATTGTGTTAATCATGGCATGGACAAGAAAAGTAAAATTTTGTTTACTACAGTTAACAGTAACATGACTGTCCTAAGCACGTCATAGGTAAAAAAACAACCACCGTCGAGTGCCTCCAACGTGATGTTCTTCGCAGCGATTAGGTCCCAGAGCAGCGCGAAACGCTGCTCACGAGCGCCATCGGCCCGCCGGGACTTGTGTCGGTTTTTGTCCAATGTACCTGCTGCGCTGGCTTATTCACGGTTCGATTTCCAACGTTCTATAGTAGTATCACAAATTAACATAACAAATTCCCGCCATTACTTGCCCTGCGAGGTAGCTAAAGGAGTGTAGTACTCCTGCTTTCACCAGTTATGTTAGGTCCCATGGAATAAAGGGTGAGCCTATTGCTATATTATGTCGGGCAAAAAATCCAGACTCCGAGCTACTACTGGCAAATTCGATATAGAAAACCCAATAGTATTAGTATTAGTAGTAAAAATAAAGGTATAGTATTAAAAACTCTTTAAATTCATTTATGCACATGTACGTGTATGAAGAGAGGGATGAATGTAGAAAACACATCTCACGATGCGGAAAGGAAAAAGATATCTGGCATTCGACACTCTCTGTCTACGCTGAAAGCTGGCATCATGATATAAAATATATTAAAAAATACATATGAAACCTATTAGCCATTAAGGTAATCGGTTAGTGTTCTCGCTGGGCGCGGTCTGCCGCCGCCCCGTCGGCTCTGAAGTGGTCTAGACTGAGCGAGCGACCTCAATCGCTTGTTTATCCAGTTTATTGTGTTTATCAACACACATTTTATTTATGTGTTTGTTAGTCTAACCAATATTGTAAACCTGAGACGTATATATGTGAAGAGCCCACATGTCATCAACGTAATGGATATTTAATTAGATTTTGCGAATGAATTCAACTGTCATATATACTGTATGCTGATAGTTAATTCACTGCTAGTGTTTTATCGTCTTATCCTGGGGGTAGTGAACTATTTGAAATACGAATAGATTAACTATAGCTTTTGATTTTCAGGGATTTATTCTCATATCATTATAAGTAAATCCGCTAATTAGAGTCGATATTTAAAATAATCGGAGGTTATCATCAATTTTCAAGTTAATTCGTGTTCCCAGCTCGATGCTCTGGAGACGAACGGGTCGGGCTGTTTTTCTATTATTTGTAGGCATTTTGGGGTCCAGATAAAGAGGCGCAGATATATCAACAACTTTTAAAATAGACATCAGTTGGACGTGTGACGTGAAAAAACGTCGAGGCCGGCGGTCGCCGCGTGTGGGAACCTGACGCCGCCGCATCGCCACGGGAACGCTAAAAAACCAAACTTCGGACGCTTTCGGTTACACAACACGACACGACTGCGTCACGACTATTATGACGATATATCACGACGACAAATAAGCCTTCTTGTTTGTATTTGTAGTAGAAATATCTGGCATAATAAGAAATGTTGCCTGAAACGAGGCTTTTGCAAAAACGTATAGGTTATATACGTACATACATATGATTACTTGTATCAATCCGCCAGCTACCATACAGGGCGGGCCGAGAGGGCTAGTTAACTTTGTAATAGATTTGCCCAAATTAGTTAACGATATAAATAAATTTAAATCTTATGACAACATATGTATATCCTAAATAAGGTTATTACAAAGGTGTTAAGATAAAACAAATGCGCCTTCTATCCACTGTAGCTAAAAACTGTATCATAGAGAAAGTATGGGCTAAGAAGTTCGTCAATGTAGTAATGCTTCTGATTGAAAATGTCGTTTATATAATATATAATTCCTACAGGTTTCGACTTTCAGCCAGCGAGCTTGATTTATTTCCGTTACATAAAGTTCTTCACTATTTGATGGAGTATTAGTTGAAATTACTTATATTTACAGTATATACTTAAGTAATATGCACTGTGGCTTGGATAAAAAATGTCAAATGTTTTAGTTATTAAAAAAAACAACCATTGCAAAACACTGAAAACTCTATTATAATAACTTTTGTTCGGCAAATTGTAGAGTTGGTCTGTTGATTCTATTTTAGCGCGCAACCGTGAAATGTGGTAATCCATAACATTGCTTTTACAGTTTCCAATACAAATGAATTTAGCGACGATAGCAAATGGGAGACACCAATACAATAGCTTACTGCATGCTGGTCTAGACAATTTTCTTTTATAGTTTCTCTTATTTATTTATTTTTCTTGCGAGACATTCGTTGGCAAGTGCCTACTATATTATTTAATACTTTTTATTTATTTTTTATTTATGTATATTTTTTACTTCCCGATGTGTATTCACATAACTGATTATTTTCTTTGAAATTGTCATTCGTAAAAAGCTACATATATTTGGGTTAACAAAAGTAAGTGAACTCAATAGATTTGGGTTAACAAAAGTAAGTGTTATAAATAGATAAATAACCACTAGGATTCGTAATAGAACATAATATAATGATTAAAAAAGAAAGTAACAAAAACTGGAAATGTCAATGAAATATCAAAAATTGTATCTACTGTCGTCGCCGGTCGCGTCGTGACATTCCAGCGTCGTAGGTTGCGTTGTACTCTCCCAACAGATCGGCTGCTATCGATCTGAGACAACTTTATACGCGGCCTTAAATATTTTTTATCTACATTTTTTACTCAAACAATGCGCCGGTAAACGATAATTAAAAGTGGAGCCTCCATCGCCCATCGCCGTCACTCCACACCTATTTTTTGTGGCGCTGGCAACTAATCCAATTGGACTTTACGACGTTTACTAATTGATTGATCTGCTGTTGATATTATTTTACAGAGAAAGTTCACTAAAGTTATAAATGAGGAAAGAGTACGAAAAAAGTAGAGTTTGTCCAATGTTGGAGCCGCGCAAGAACATATGATTATTCGCGCAAGCAATGCACACTGTTGTGAGATACGCGAGGCTACTTTAAACTTAAAGTGACTGATGTTACCGACGGGCTTTACTTTAAACCTTCTCATTGAGAGGGGGATCCGTGTCTAACGTGGAACGACGCAAAGATTATTGAAGATGACGACGATATTATTTGTCACCAGTAGTAAACTCCAGAACATCGATTTAGCAGTGCAATATTTCTAATTTGTATTTTTTTTGTTATTAGGTACGTTTGGAAAGATTTCCGTAGATACGTGAGATAGATACGTCACGTAGATACGTGAGGCATCGATTTACTCCATCATGACATTCTTTCATGTCTTGCAAAAAAATAAAATGAATAGTTTTTATATGAAAATATTCTTATAAATATTTTTTTTTATGTTTAAGAGGTTCAAATGCATAATGTAACTTTTATTAAAATTAATTTATTGTTTGCAACAATAAAGATTTTTTTGGAATACCAAAATTAAATCCTTCCTACTCTTGCCTTCTTACCTCCCCCATACTATTTTCCTCCATATTCGTACCACAAATGAAAAATACAATGAGTAGAAATAGCAATATACGTACATAATATGTATTTCATTAAATCACAATAGATTTAACTAACAGCAAAAGTTTACTTTGAGTCACGTTAAATGAACCAGATTCCATTCTCTGATGCAATGTTTAAAGTGATATGTTGATTACTCTGATTAAAAATAAAAGGGTTGGTATAATATAAAATAATGAACCTAATTCCGCCGAGAAGGCTGTCGGCGTCTCGATGAACATTCCCTGAATTTTTTGCAATATATCCGTTTAAGGTCAAGTGTTGTGTGAAAAATTAATTATTTGCAATTTAGTTTTATGAAACGAGGTTTGAATTAAATGGCATCAAATGTATTTACGTTGATAATGTTTCAGTTCTTAATTTTTCTCAAAACTTTACCAGTGCTGTTCACCTATTAACAATGAATGCATGTATCCACAACAACAAGATCTTTTATTGTTGTTATGGGTTGCATTATGAGGCGATCGTTTGGGTCAATTTTAGTTCCATAACCGTACGTTAACAGACAGATTACGTGAAGGAAGAATACGAACTTTGTAAATAATGTAAATTTATGAAAATTGAAATGGAAACATAGCTTCGTCTTAAGAAATTAGAGTGCAGTCCTAATGCCGGCCGGGGGCGTGGTCGCACAACAACCATTAAATAAAACATATTGAAACACCGCCGGTTTTTATTCGGGCTCTGCGCCTCACTTCGTGGTCCAACGCGTTTTATTTGGAAGGATTTATCCCTCCGAGAGGATACCTGGCATTCCACGTTTGGTGCATTTTCAAGTTGAAAGCATTTCGATAGCTGTGTAGGAGATAATATTGGATCGAACCAGGAGTCGATTATTTAGCCTTATCTTTGCGCTTATCTGCATTATCTTTTCGAGTGTTAAAGTAGCGCCTTTTATAATTGATATTTGTTAGTCTTTTATATCTCAGTCAGTTGCAACATGTTTCTTTACTTATCTCAAATGTTTAGAGCATTCATTTTTCTTTAAATCTGCGTTTTTTTTAGTCTGGCACTGAGGCTGTCTTACTATGGATACTTACTATAATATTTATGTCATGAACAAATAAAAACTTATCCAGATCTTGAACGGATTTATTAATTTTTACATTATCTGTCCAGCTGGATATAAAATTTTGATTCCCACGAATAATATAACCAACGAACTAAACGACAGATCCAGATTTCTATTTATACTTTTTATAAGAAATCCGATGGCCTCGGAAGGCTCAGTAGCGGGCAGAGTGACGCTTTTTAGGGGAGGACCTTGTCTATAAGCAAACCTTCGAAAGCTAATGGATGAATATATTATCAATTAAAACCACATTATTCCCTGTTAGTTGAGTACTAATTTTCGGTCTTGCATGAGGTGGAAAACATATAATATTCGTTGTTAAAGTATAGTATATTCGTCATTCTTTTAAATAAAATATATTTAAAAATGGTAAGTATGGGTGTGGATAGAGAAAATTTAGCGACGATAAATACTGTCCGTCATTGTTTGAAGCATGCCGTCACTACCGTGGGAGACTTGGAAAAATTCCGCTAAATGTTATCGATATCTGATAGTTTTGTTTGTCTGCCTCGATAGGTTTTTCCCTCAGTTGTTTCATCTTTTTGTGCATTTGTCGATCGAGATTCTTTCCTCAAAATTTTTTTGCGTCAACGAATCTGGTGTTCGTTTTGGAACAGTTAAATTGTTATTTATTTCTACGAAACTGCATCGATTTTTTAATTTATGTAATCAACTATTGTGATAGTTAAGTTGTAGTGATTCATGAAAATATTAAATCTACAATTAAGGAAATGTATCGAAATAGAATCTTTATAAAATCAAAAGACTTAAGATTGTCCAAAATTACATCTTAAAAACCTTAATATTTTATATAGATATTGATTTATTTTTATTTTCTATACTATCTTAATACAGAGACGTTGAAAACTCGGAATTGAACAGGAACAAACACCAAACTGTATAAAATGTATTTTATATTCGAAATGTTTGGAATCCAGATAAGATTTGGTTTGGGAAAAAACAAACCGCGGAGGCTCGAAGCTTTCATTCATAGTGGCCAACAATGGGCAACCATAGCAACTGTGAGCGCGACTTAGCCGCCGACGTAATCTTCCAAACTTCGCATTCCTCACATAAGACGCTGGTGTGAAAAAACATTGTAAATAGTGCCCGTCAGGCCTGGGTGGGTTCCGTTCATAGGAATTTTATTGAAAAGAGAAATACGTAGAACAGGTTGGATCACATAGCTGTTTTTTTTACAAGTAGTTACTTAGGATACAAACAAGTAGAATGTTTAATGCATTTGGGAACTTAATTTAAAAAAGGAACTAAATTTCACCGGTTACGGATTCACTTAAATCACTTAGATATGACTATTTAATTAGCGGCATAAGTCTTTAATTTGTTTTGGTTGCAACACTGTTCCACGTTGGAGCACGCATCTTGCTAAATGTATTTTGCTGGCCCTCCAGTACGGACCAACAAACATCGATTAGTTATTTACAATGGTTTCGGAGTTTTTAAGCCATTCTGGAGGTTATTGTCAAGGTTTGAAGATTATTGAACGGCTGTGGATCATATCTTGTAAAACAAGGAAATGCTCGTCCAGGGCACCCGTTCAAGTGCAGATTGCGCGCGGCCTTGCTAAGCTTACAGATCAATGGACATCTGTGACTGCATTAGAACTGCAACCTACAAGCTATCGATAATTTTCAAAGGTTGAGTGTAATTCTATCAGGCAATTTATTAAATATATGTAAGTATTGATATTCAAATAATATTTGTTATAAAAAAATTGAATGTAAATGACCTTAGTAGCTTGGAAGTTAGAGGTATCACAAGTACAAGGTAATACAACTTATTTGCTGCTCATAAATTTTTTGATGACGATAACTGACGTTGAAATACGTTTAGAGAAAATGAAATACAAGCAATAGAACCTCGGCAGTGCAAGACGGTACCCAAGAGCTGGTCGCGATACAATAATGCTTACCTATGAATAATAAGATCAAACAGAAAAAAAAAACTCCACGACTCCGGAGCACAATCGTGTAAGCATGTAGACAAACCATTATGTTAATACAATGCAATAGTTTCGTCCCGTTCATACGTCGCGCCTTCACAAAGACATTTTTTATCCTCATCTCATTCACCCGAATTACCTTTTAATTTATAATGTCGAGGGACTAGTTTGAAGGGCTCTGAGACGCGCCTTTGGTTTCTTTCTTCATACCGGTCATCGGAAAGCATAATATATTTGTTTATAAGATAACAAGCTTTATATTTATTGAAACCAAATTTATGAAAAGATACTTATTATGATTAATCGCGGGTGGCTTCGATAAAGAAGAAATATTTTAAGGTTAGCATAAAATCATGATCCAAAACCAATGCGTGGAGAGTTTGAATTTATGATTACCCAAATTAGGAATAAAACGTTGTGATATGAGGAAAATAATTGTGTTTTCGTATCATTAAGGTTATTTGAATGCTTATAAGAGAAACTAAATCCAATAAGTCATTCCGATGGAAAATGGATAATGAATACATGTTTCTCGAATATTATTAGGCTTTTTTAATCAATAGGTTCTTGATTGGCAGTTATTTGTTCAACGAGATATTTCTCCATTGCAACGTCTCACCAAACTCCAAGCATTACTTGTTGAAGTCTAACTACTACGATGGTAACTGGATCATTTCGACATCAAAGAATTCGTAAATGTATACATATCGTGTATATATGTAACTATTTTGTAGACAACGATTTATATCGTACAAAAGTGTAAGAGTCAACAGAAAAATAATATGAGAGCGAATAACAGCGAGGGGTACCACAAGGTATGTTTTAGGGCCATTTGCTTTATAAGCTGACCCTTTCAAGGGCAACCTTTATTCTCCCATTTGGAGTTGTTTACAAGAGTTCTTATACTCCGAGGGTAATCGAATCACTATTCAAATAGCATTGAGGGGAAATCGGTTAGAAACATGTACCGTCTTTGTGCCTGTATAAGTATAGGTAACCGTAATTATTTTAAGTGAGTTTGGTAAGTTAAAAACGCAGGAATCATTAACTGAAAAGTTTAATGTTTAATTTAAAAATTCATATCGTGCAGCGTACCACGCATGCTGGTTGTTTCATTTCAAAATTTTAGTTTTAAGGTGCAATTCGATACAATGTATTTTCATAGACTTTAAAGAAAGGTCTTTAAACTCATGATTGTATTTAGGATAATTTTAATTTATTAGTGTAAGCTTTCTGATTAGATTAGAATTGTTAAAAAAAACTTCAGTAAATATTAGTTGCATTTAATGCGTGTTACAGACATGATCACCCCTGTATATTTATCTCTCGCAAAGTAATAATCCTTATATTGCTAATTTTCAGTTTGAAAGATAATGTGGATAAACATGTCACAAGACAAATCAACCCATGTATGAATGATCACGAGTAGATCTATTTGATATAAAAGATCAGTGTGCAGGAACTGGGTTGGATATTTAGCACTATGCAACATATACTGTGAGCTGTTCTTTCAACACGGAACAAATAAGACATCTTATAATTACGACTAAGGTCAACAGTCCTGGACTAAAAAAATATGTATAATTTATTTCCAAATTGACTAAGATTATGATCTAGATTACCGTTCTCACTTTGAAGTTATGAGTTTTAAATACTAAATACATGTCTAATTTTCCAATGCGTTTCTATATTAATTATCAACATCTATAATGATAAGCTTGAAATTCTCAATCTTCTTTAACACGTACAAACTCTTCTCACTCCTACTTTGTCAGTATAGCATACTATCTATGGCTTTACCTTTTTGTCCTCATAAAAGATCCTTACCAAGCATTGATGATAATTAATACTCTGTGTAAGAACCTTATATTAAGAAAACAACAGTGTAAATATAGTTACAACATCATCATGGTACTTACTACAATAAAAAAAAGAAAGATATGGCAGACCTGTTTAAGAGCTACACATAAAAAAAAAATACGATAAAATACAACAGACGTGTAAGGGTGTTGGGGTGGTTTTTTCCCTATGAATATTCTATGGGACGATTATCATAATCGTATGACAACCTGCGAACGAGGCACGGGCGTGTCGTCGCGCTGAAGAAACTAATAAAAATGCAAACATTCGTTTGGAAATTAAATAAAAAGCGGCACAAAAAGCGCTCTGTTGTGACGGTGTATTATCTAAATAGCTTGTATAATATCAATGAGTTTGTAATTTTATGTTCGGTGTTTATTTTTCGGTAATTTCGTTTAGATATAACAGTTTGTGATGTTTGTAAATTGAATTTTTTTACGTGGATAAATTAAAGCTAAAACGGCCATTTAAGGATTTCCCTTACCTATTTGGTGCATGAATCAGCAATCCTTGCAATCATCGTCATTGTCATCATCAACATCAGCTTGTACCTATGTATTTGTCTTCTTTTTCTTCTTCGAACTTTTTTAAAGACCGTTTTAGGCTTGAGCTTGCATTGTTTTAATTTGAAGATAACACGATGCGCTTTTTAAATATTTCATATCTGATTTCTAATAATATTTTTGAGATGCATTAATGCATGCATTTTTGCGTTAAAAAGCCAAAATGTTTTTTTTTACCCCATTTAATACGGTATTATTATTTAAATTAAAAACCCAAAATGCTATTTTTTACCCTATTTAATAAGAAAAATTTATCCGATACAAAATCTTTGTACCTAGTCTAGTCATAACTTATGATTACAATTTTATCTGTTCATTGTTATATTTAAATATTGTAGTGAAACTTCTTTATAGATATTTTTTATAATTATTGTAATGATTTACTAAGGATCTCTACATATGTGTTCTTTATTGTATATAAAAGGGAATGTGGATTATTTTCATCATAACATTTTCTGTTGTAAAAAAATAACACAATCAGCCATTCAATATATGTACATATACATGTTATAACAGTATGTTAAAAATGCAACTTCATTTGATTATTGTTTTTACCAAGTTATATGTTTCAGCGCAAGTCTCGGGGGCCACACACGGCCGCTCAGAGGTCCTTAACTCCATCGCATTATATTCATACCGGCGCATTAGGACCTAAATGTCTTTATTTGCATTTTGTTTCTCTCTAAAAATCCAAATTTATAGCGTACCAGAAATTTTTGTCCAATCCACCTAAACAAACGTTGTTTCAATTTTTTTATATTATAAAATGATTCGTGAGATACACGTCTACGAACCTTTTTATTATTGCATTGAAATAATAAAATATTGTTTCATTTGTTGAGCGAAAACCAAACTACATAAAATGCAATGACAGATCACATAAGTCAAACTGAAATTGTGTTACTGGAGAATAAATTTTTGTGCTGAAATGATGAATAGGCAAAGTGAGCATAAAATTGGTAAGGATATTGACTTTCTGAGAACTTCTACTAAATATTTATTCATCAACAAAAACAAAAATGATATCAATTTAAATATGCTTCGTTCCGAAAATATTACTCGAGATCAGCAAAAAAAAGAGATGTTGAGTAATCACTATTGTGAAAATAATAACAATAGCGATATACATGGGCACACAGATACTCGTAATACAGTTACTACTCGATATCAAAATGATAATATGTTTAATGAACAACTTAATTCTTCTTCTCAGAGCATATGTTCTAGGTATTTAAAAAGAGAAACAAACGGACATTCCATGGAACATGGGAATCGAATAATTCAACAAAGTTCAAAGAGAGCATATAAATGGAATGTCGAATGCACGCCAATGATTGAAGAATGTATTAGTCCTCGAGAAAAATTTCACGACATTAGTCATGAACGCCTTTATTCCGATAAAACTACGTACTGTCGCCCAATTGTCAACCTATACAATCAACAATTCTTGTATAAGACTATTGAGAAGAATGCTAGATTGCGTAGACTTTTAAAAGAAATGATAATCGCTCGACATCGAGAAAAGGAGACCGTGAATTGGAATAACTATATTAATGAGTTAAAAGAAAAACATGGTAGCGAAGTTAAAATGAGAAGTACTGCGACGTTACAACACGTACGCAAGGAATTGGTTACACCTGAAACCATTGAAGATTACTATAACACGAAATTTTTATGTAAGCAGTCTAATCCTTGTCAACATTTACTTCAGGACTTCTACGAGGCACATCACTCTAGGCAGCCAGATGACGAACGTTATAATAGTGCTCCATGTAATCGATTACCTAAGTGTAATCCGTTTAATAGAAATCCACTTTGTTATCCTACTTCTTCTCAAGGGAGGCTTATTTTGTTAGAAAGAGAAAGACAAAAAAGACTAAGAAATCGTGCGTACAATTCATTTGATAGACTCTTTAATGAGAATACGGAACACGAAAATGATCATAAAAAAGAAAATAAGAATTTGGACATATCAAATCAAAAGTGCTTAAATACGAAAAAAAGTATTGATTTTATTACTCGTGGAACAAATACGTCGATAGATACATCCTGTACGCAAACAGAGTGTCATATGTATCCTGAAGTAGATAATAAGGATATAGAAAAAGCAGTTAATTTAAACAATAATGAACTTTCGAACAAATTGTACACAGAGTCAGAGACAATGCAGGAAAACCTTAAAAGTAATGATAATATTAAAAAAGAGAATTCGTTAGCGAGCATCGCAGAGAAATTAGATAGTTTAATAAATTCTATAAATAGTTTTATAGTTGAATTAAAAACAAAGAAATGTTTTCAAAGTAGTAATTGCTTAAATCGATCTACAAAGTTGAAAAGGGATAAAGTAAGTTTTACACGAAGCGACAGTTTTGGTATAGCGGCTAAAGAGAAGACTGTTTGTGGATGTGTCGACAGTTCTACGAGTACGAAAAACTCTTCACAAATAAACTTTAATAAAGTCATAGACATGGAGAACAGCTTAGCTGAAATTGACCGTATTCTTATAAAAGATATTGAAAGAGACAAAGTAGTTCACTTGAAAGACTCTTCTGTTGGAGAAATACGCCTGCCTTGCTCGGTTAAAATATCTGTTACTATTCCAACTAAAGATATATCTACGGAAGTAACGAGTTCTCTATCTAAAACAGAATATAGTGCTGGAGACAAACAGATTTACCTCCAGGAAATAAAGCCATATAATAGACATGATAAAAGAATAGCGATAGCAGTCAATACGGACCCTGTTAGTCTTCTGGCTTTACTACGAACGTCAACAGAGGAGACAATAAAAAGATTGTTGTCTTTTGTACCGAGTATAGATTATTACTATTATTTATCAAGACTACAGAGCCCACAGCCCAGGGCATTTGAGTCTCACTATATTTGTAACATTTGTGGAGCTGCATTTAATAAACCTTCTCAACTCACTGATCACATCCAAGGACATGAATTGGGGCAAACGAGGTAATGTGTTATTATAGCATTCTAACAAAGTTTTGAAATTTCTTTAGATAGTTAAAATGGCGATATGTTAATTTATTTCAATCTCAATTGTCATCTTTAAACAAGTATTTAGATCTTACAATTCCAGTTACAACTTCCCCATAATACTAACAGACCTGAAGATACAACTTTGTGTATACTATGTACTTGTATACTGCAGTTTGAGAATAATTCAATATTACTTTTCCTCCTCTTTAAATTAGAACACATGTACATATGTAAATACATATTTGTAATGGAATGTTCTGGCTTCAATTTATTTGAAAAGCTTTCTCTAAGGCGTGCATTATACTGCGGACTTGTGTACTTATGTAGGTACCTATTCATTGTTTCGTTGCAGGGACTGCTGCGTCTGTCGCCACGTGTTGGACATGCCTCGTCGGCGTCCTGGTTTGTTCAAGTGCCAGTACTGTGGCCAGCGGTTCACGAGAGCCTACTGCTGCGAGCTGCACCAGCAGTCGTGTGCTAAACGCCTCGGAAGGATACACGATGTTGCGTCTAATTTGATGTTATTGAGATAGTCTAACCTAATTTCATCATTTACTAATATGAATGATGTCTACATGCAGTGTTTAAGCGTCTGTTCTGTACATTGCTCTGATGCGTGTAGACAATTTGAAGTAACGCGGTTTTGTTTCATTATCATGAATAAATCTCGCAGTATTTTAATGATTTTTCCATCAATATTCACTATTTTCAACACGTATGTGTATTATTAAAACGTAACATCTCGCCTGCAATACGCGAAACGATAGGCTGAAAAGTGTACGATTCTCCCACATTATATTATTGATTCTTATAAAAGATAGATAATAATGGATATTGTTAAAATAACATTGTAACCTGTTGTATATAAATTTAATAATGTCGTTTTGAAGATTTTATTCGCTTCATCATACTTGATTATATTCTAATAAAGCAAAACGTGTCCTAAAAGACAGGTCTATTGACGATTATAGAGTGGAAAAGTACATCAGCCTTTTTTATATATTATGTATAATGGTATTAAAATGTAAATAAATATTCAATTGACGGTGTTTAGATTTCATTTTCGTACTTCAACTCATTAAAGTTGAATGATATTTTATTGGAAGTTAATAGGAGATATTTTCCAGTAAAAAATGACTGTCTTTAACTTAACCTGTGACGTTTTCTTACATCATTATATCATAGTGTTCTGATAGAATTTTTTTGCCCACTAGTTGGCCGTCGACGCGGGTGGACAAAATCTCTGCTGGGCACGTGAAAAGATAATTGGGTATAGAGGCAGGAACATTGTCAATGGCCCTTTTGTGACCGCCGACATATCCATCACGCTTGTTTGTCAAGCCGTGGACGGCCATTAGGGAGAAATGGGCGTAAAATTCTTGACGATACATCACAATGCTGCTACGTAATATTATGTGTAATTATGTTCGGTTTACGGCTGTACCGAATGGGGTTGCAGTTGCAAATGATGCGACCGGAATTTATCTGATGCACATTTCAATGTAATTTTATTGCTATTGTGTTGTTTAATTTTTATAAACGATCTGTAATTGTTTGTAGGTACTAATAGACGTATAGAAACATATGAACATTGTTGAAAAGTGTTGTTTTAAACAGTAACTAGGAGGAAACAATTTAAACGATGATGGACGTTATTTTTTGTATATTATATACATTGAAACAGGTTTTAACATAAAATAATATTACAACCCGACTTCGGTGACATTCCTGGGAAGTGTCCGATATAAATCTATGGAAGATTTTTTGCTAGCTTATTTGGTTCAGCGCAGTGGGACAACACAGAGGTGTAAATTCAATAATGAGGCACATACAAAAGAATTTCACCTTGGTTCCGCGTTTCTGCCCCCTGGGGAGTCTGCCCTGTGGATTTTCTAATTTAGATTCCGTTTACGTATTTAGGGTATGTCTACGTCACCGTGTAAAATTTTAATTGCTAATTGTTATCGCATTAATTAATTTACTTAATTTTGTATTACTTCCTTTATTGCTAATAACATTTACATTTTGTTCTAAGATTTTTTCAGTGTAAGGTTTAATTTTGAAATGTAAAGTTTGTTTACACGTCACAATTCGAATAATCATCAAATTCTAAGGTCATATGTACAATTTTATGGGCTGTTCTTAAAATTGTTCTACAGACGTTCAATAGAATCCTTTCCTAAGTTTTTACGTATTTATAAATGTCCATTTTATACTAAATTTTTGTCGCAGCACTAAAATAGATCCTCTAGTTGTTTTTTGTCAAAATGAAAACCTTTCTGAGAAGTATTCTCATTTTAGATTCATTTTGCACCGCTACGTGTCTGAAGATATGAACGGTGTTTAATTTGTATACCGTTAAATATTTGCCGCAGCCAGCAAGAGCATGCCCGCGCTGTTTGCTTAGGTGAAACTGTAAGTATTGTTGTAACCGGACGTGGGAAGTTGAATGATAAAGTAATGCAAAACTTTGAGCCCCCGAGCTTTTAAAGTTTCTCTTTTATTGCTCGCTCGCCAACTTTGGACCGTGCTTTGTGTGGCGCTGGTTCCGGCCATCGCCACTTGCCGACACTAACGCACGTTGTGACGATATTTTAGCCAACTTGTAAAGAAAGCGGACTGACGTTTAGATTATTAAGACAATTATTGTATTAAGTTTATACCACTTTTGCACTTTATAAATTCTTAGTTCTAGTTTTACTTCTATTCTTCTCTACTTTTAATATTTACAAAGTGCTGTCCCCGCTTGTGCTGACCATATAAAATGCTGACCGTATAAAATGCTCTTTTTATTATGTTACGTGGTGAGATGATTCAATATAAAAAGGAATTTTTTTTTTATAATATTATACCAGTACGCGTGCGGTGATATTGTTATCGAAACGCTGCGCTCCCGGGAGCCACGATACTTTGGTGGATCCAACAAATACATTGATAAGATTGCCAACGCGTGCCTCAAGGTGCGCGTGTATTAATGTCGCGATTACAATGACAAATATTGGTTATCCAAAGCCTCAAATTTAACCTTGTTTTTTGTGTTAGAAGCCACTTTTTTGGGATTTGTTAAAATACGACAGGTGGTGTTCAGGTGATATGTAAAAAAGTTCGGTTTTTGTAAATAAGCTGACTCGGGCTGAAGAATAATCTCTTTTCGAATACTAAAATAATGACGTCATATTCTACAACTAGAAAACAACTGATTCAGTGGTTAGTAAGCGTGGCAACTGAGCCGGGGGTCGTGAGTGTGATTCGCACCTGACACGTTATATATCAGGTTTAGCTTATCAACTATCTAGTTACCATAAAACAGGCTTCCCTCGAAGGCTCGAACTAACTTTGGGAATACGAGTACCTCAATGGCTGTGTGTGAAAACGTCTCAAGATATTAAGTAGTTATTTATTATTATTAATTGATTATAAGTAAGTATAACATTACAATTACCAAAATGAAAAAAAAATACAGTTTTATCGAACACCAAAAGCTCTATAAAGGGGTATGAAAACAATTCATTTAAAACAGCAAGACCTCAACGAAATGGGCGCGATATTTTTAGTGCGAAATGATAAAACCAATTGTAGAGTACTGGGTGAGGTTGGCGCGATACTCGGAGATAATTTCACGGTTGTTGTGGCCCAGGTGCTGTCTGTTGTCGGAACCGCGAGTGTCCTAGTAACTACCGCCGTCGCCAGACTGCATTTCACGACTGAGCACCATGACGGATACCGGCGTCTCTCTAATTACTGAAGTTCGATTATCAGCTTACGTTTATTTTGCGATTGTTTTATTAGTATACATGAATTTGTGGAGATTCAGCGCACTTGTATCTTTTGAAATCCAAGCTATATTTCGAAGGCAAAGTCAAACCTTTAACTCGTATGTCGGTCGCAGCATCATCACTATTGAGAATTTAATATAATGCTTCATATTAAAAATGTAGTATGTAAATCTGCCATACACTCTACAATGGAATACACCAATGTGAGCGCTGCTGCTCAGCAGCAAAATCCAAAGTTCTTCCTCCCATGAGCAAACTTTATCTAGAAAATTTATTATCTTCAAAATATTTGAACGTACATTAAGGTTTTTTTTTCTAAGCCTAATAGGACAGTAAAGCAATCGTAGCCTATTTGTCGGCTTCGAACAGGCGTCACGCTGTAATGACAGTGCGAGGTGCCGGCGCAGTGGACGCCGTTCGCGCAAAAAACAGAATCAAATTTCTCACACCGCTTGAATAAATAGAGCGCTTGGACACATTTGGCAAGCAACAAAAACTGTTGGACATAATAATTATGATAATTCGGTCACGAACGAATGTCGTTGGAGGAAACATTGTACACGTCGTCGTCCAAGATAGGCAAGTCAACAATAAGTGTGTCGTTTATATATTATCAAAATATTGTATATATAATAAAGTAATGTATTACTTTATTCCAATTTCAATAATGTGATAGACAAAAACATTGAGATCCGATATATAGTAGCTTAGTCGTTTTTTGGGCAGCAACGTTCAAATGATGCGGTATAGAATTTCACTGACAGATTGGATACAGAGCAATTTAAAAATCAGTTCGAATTAGTTGGTCATATTCTGCTGTTTTTCGAACATATTCTATTAAGATTTTACACTGTGTCTCATTATCATCATCGGCTTCAGCTTGTTTCCGTCCACTGCCGGCCAGTCTTTTCTTCATTCCTCTACCTCTACCATATATTTGTACAACGTATATAACAATGCATTGTTTTCGTCATTTAAGAGTTGCTTTATATAATGCCACTTGGCAACTACTAATGCCATCGGCTAAGTGCTTGTTAGCAGAATTTACACGCCATAGATAGAGTAAGCAAGTTTCTTCACGATGTTTTCCCATCACGGTTACAACAAGTGATAATAAATTTAAAAACATAAATTTATTGTTAAGAGATACAGGCCAGGAACTTAGCCCCCCAACCTTCCAGAGGATATGAAATCCTAAGCCATTGCGCTATTTCTGCTTTTAGTGTTAGTGTTTAAGAGACCCTTTCCCTTTGTTAGCAACACGGCAGGCAGACGGGTGAGGAGCGAGTGGCCGTCATATCCTCAGTTGGACATAACCGCGGCGCGAGTGCGCCTGTTTCCTCGCGTTAACGGAAACTAATGCAAATGCGGCCGCGTCACGTGCGCTGCCGCCGCCACACGTCCTGGCGGGGACGAGATGAGGACGTAATCCTGTACAATCACACTTAAGTGCAGACACACACTTGCGATTTAAAATTTGATGCTAGCTGTACATATTAGATAAGGCATAGATAATGCTTATACACCTAAGTGAGCAACTACAAACATCACCATCATGGGTTGCCACTGCTGGATATAGGCCTTCCGTAATCGGCGCCACTCCTTTCGGTCCTAAGCCTTCGGAATCTTTTGTGCCAGGGTAAGCATATACGTATTAAAAAATGATTGGATATTATATAAGTGCGTTAATCTTTGCAATTAGATTAAAAGTGATGTGTTAAAGGTTGGAATTTTTGTGAAACGCGATAGTAGCATTAGGAACCTTGTAGATCAAAACAGCATTGCCGATATAATTATATGTATTTTCGATGATAGAATTTCGTCTGTAATCGTTAAACGTACAACATTAATTAAATGATCGTTGCAATACTTACAGTATCCTAAATGGATAAGGGCTTAATTTATTTTTCTTTTTCGTTTTCCGTTTTAGTGTAAGCTTTCAAGAGCAACCATCTCAATAAAACTCATATGGAAATTACTAAGCAAAATCGTCAATTGTAATAGGTGTCTTCAATAGTTACTGTTGTTCTACGTCGAGATTATAGGAAAGAGATAATTGCAAGTGTGTATTTTAATCCTTAGCTGCTTGTCGATCGCTGAGTATTGGTAATAATCTACAGTTGGAATGTATGGATTCTTGAACAATTTTTTGACGGTATGAATATGTCTGCCTTTGGCTATAGCTTGTTTAACAGAAATTCTGAGCGGCTGCAGTCAGCAGGTCGGTAAAATATGTTCCAGGAGTTATATATAAAATGTCTATATTGCATATAATGTTATATTGTACTGGCTCCGACATCAGTATAATTACTGTTTAATTGTAAGCTGCATTAAAGTCTTGGAATGTTCTTAATATATAAATGCTATAAAACCTTCAGATAAATGGCCTTATGGGGCACATCCTGCATTTTAACATAAACATAAATAAATATAGCGCGTGTCCGACTGTTTCCTCAGATTAACGGAAATCGATTCTATGTAATATGGCTGCGATGGTTGTAAGGTCGCGGCTGGACGTGGTCAGCGAGATTAAACTTTGGACAGAATAATAGGGGAAAATATTGATATAAAGTACGTAGGCATCGGAGCTGAGGAAATACTGGATATATACAAGTAAAGGACATACATACTCTTCTCTGTAAATCCTTTGAGTTTTTAAATTACTTGACATTTAACGTAAAGTGATTCAGCAAATAGATAGCAAATATAATTTCTTAAAATATTGTAAAAAGAAACTGACAACTTAAATAATTAACTTTATTTGTCGTTTCTTTGGTTTCAGGTAAGATTTTCTGATTTGGGTTATATAGTGTAATTATTGCAATGTACCTAAGGACCTAAGGACTAAGTACCTAAGGACTAAGTAAAATGACTTTGGTTTCAGCAACGCAATATTGTTTAATTTATAGTTTGAAGTTGCAAACAATCTGAAGAAATTGTCTTATATACATATAATATACATAATATGCATGAAGCGTTCTGGGATTTGACGTCAGCAGAAAATGATGTTTGAAATGTGAAGAAATTGACTACGTTAAGTATACAGTTTTTCATCTGCAGCAGAAAATATATTTCAATCGAAGTGTAAGTAGTATTCGGCTTAACTTTCCACAAATGTTTTATTGTAGAGTGTAGATTAATTGTGGAACTTTTATACAGAACACTGTATACCACCCGCAAGGTTTACATATACCTAAGGATCTAGCAAATATCGGGTTTACTGATGCATTTCTGACAGTCTAATAATAAGAATAATCATCATCATCATTAATCTTTTGTCGTTCCACTCTTGGACACGAGTCTCCTCTCAGAAAGAAAAGGCTTAAAACCATAGTGTCCTACACTGGCCAACTTCGGACTAACCATCTGACTACCTGTCCGTTTTGGAAGCGAAACCAGAAACTCTGCGCGGTCAAATTTGTTATATTGAACATCCCACCAACCGTGGCCTTATCGGGATAAATTAAAAGGATAATGAAAAGAGGTGACCACCGCCGAAACGGGGCAGCAGATAACATGGAACCTTGGCGCCCCGCGGTATTTACACAGATGTAGAACAGTAATCAGAAGGGGCTTCTGGCATTTTTGGATAGAAAAAGTTTTGAACACAAATTGAACGTCAGCTAATATTATCCGCCTACCTCAGTTCATTGCTGGGCATAGGTATTGACTTTGCTCATAATCCTGACAGTGAGCATGCGGGTTGAGTATTGCAGAGCATAGCTTTTCGCACCCCGTGCGTTGGAGAAAGCGAGTATATGCTCAGTTTCCAGCCGTTACTAAGAGATGTATAGAAGTTTATGTAATATTGGATATAAGTGGCCTCTTCTATTGTATTTTATTTGTTCTAGTACACGAATACATATTGTTGCACTTGATTACCATTCCTTGCTATGGTCCTGGCAGAATTCTTCCACCTCTTTTACATTTAAGAAAGTCATTATACATCTTCTGTCGGCCTTCTTTTGGGATGTCTCTTCTAGTTGCGTGCGCTGTATGGAGCGGTGCGGGGGTGTGGGCTCCCCACGGGACCTTCGGCGGCGCTAAGCGATAAATACTGTATTGTATTCCCCGAACTGACCTGTTCACGGAACTAGGAAGGAGACGTTGGTGAATGCGGCATTATATTGCGGTTGGTTATGGATTATTTTAGTAATTATTTTCTGGTAAAGACTGATTTGTGCGTAGCTTTGGTGATATTTAATTTTTTAAGTTTAGTACCGTTTTTTATTGAATTTTTTTAATAATTGGTTAAGAATTGGATTAGATCCAGAATTAATTATTGTTATGTCCTCATAACAATAATTAATGATATCTCCTGATAAGTGTTCAATAGTTAAACACAAATAAGGATTATAATGATGATTTATCATTTATATGTCAGATGAAGATGATCAGAGCATAGTTTTAATTTACATATTATATGGGCTCATACTAATCTAAATACGAATACTTTTATTAAACAATGTTTAACTTTAATCATGTTTTTTATTAAAAGGGTTTTCATTATCCTAACTAATGAATATGCTTATGACAAAAAATATTAATTTAAATAATATCTTGAAACTATTCTATATGGTAACCTTTAGTTACCAGATAGTATCATTATATATTAGACCAACAAAGAGAACACTTATATCATATCATCAAAAAACATTATAAAAAAATTTCCACATCCACAGTCCGCGCTCGCTTCGTGCTCTCGGCCCTCGTCGGAATGTAAAGAAACAGACAAAAATCAACACAGTCTCATGTTATCAGATGGGTGCGATAATGAATTGATCCATTTACCGAGTGAATCACTCATTATACGCCCGCTCACATCTCAACTCGGACCCATAGCACTTCCACGGACATAGGAGTCCAAAATTCGAAAATGTTAATTCGCGAGGTTCTTATACATACATGTCTCATATGATAATATATACGTAGGTACGTTGATTAACTTTTTGCAACCGCCGCCGAGGGACAATTTGGTTTTTTTGAGAGGTTTAATCTAAATGTTAAAACTAAGTATTTTGCTATGAATTATTTTGTACTTCTTTTAAACTAGTATATATTTCAATAAAATTAAATTCATAGTTATTGTAATATAAAGAGTTATTTTTACTGGTTAATTAATTATTTCAAAGTTATTTAAAATAATCCATAAAAGATTTACGAACCAGTATATGCAATTATGCATATTAACTTATTTCCTCTCCACCCCACACACCCTCAGATATTTACAAACAGAACTACTTAAAATACTGAACGGTTTGAGTCTAAGCAATTTAACTAAAGTTACACACTTGACTGCCTCGTTGATCGAGAGGTTGCAGACGTGACTGACGATTGGGAGGGCCTGGGTTCAAATCTTGGGTTCGGTATTATTGGATTTTTCTAATTTAGAATTTATACAATACATAGTAGCAATTCGGAGTCTGGATTTATGCCGGGTGTATGGCAATAGGATCACCAACTATTCCATGGGACTTAAATGTAACGTGGTCAAATGTGGGAGCGTACTACACTCCTCTACCTACCTCTTCCGGGATGACAGGCGTGATGTTACGTTACACACGTGTTGAAAACAGTGCTAAGAATACTGCTTGAACTGCCACAGAAATAGTGCGGGATTTATATATGATAAAACATAACATCACTTCTGTAATCCCCGAAGGGGTAGGCATAGGAGTATTGTACACTTTCACGTTTCACTAGTTGCGTTCACGTCCCACAAAGGAATATGTGATGAACCTATTGCCATGTACCGGGTTCCGAGCCCCTCTTAGACTTTTTTAAATAAAATAGTTCAATAATATCCGACACCGGAATCGAACCAGAGCCTCAGGATCGGTAGTCGCGCTTGCAACCACTTGACTTCCGATGCCGCCAGTCTTAAATTACGTGAAATAAAATGCTAAGTTGCTCAGGTATTATTAATCGCAAATCAAAATTCCTGGGTGCGGGAGTGGCGCCGGCGCTCTCGTACACCACCGCCAGTAATTGAGGCCGAAAAACTCAAATGCGTGACATTTTCTCGTGAATGCCTAAGTAGCGTGCCTAGGTTTATAAGCTACTTATTTCTTTCGGGCCGCCCAGTAGATGGGATCTGGTGAATACAATCGGGAATTTTCGTTAATTTAATCACGTTAACCTTAGCGAGAATTATAGCCTAGTGGTTTAGAATTCAGTTTCTTTCTAATTGTCACGGATTCGACTCTCAATAAAATTAATATATCGTGCTGTTTTGATTTCACATTAGGAAAACATTAGTCTTTGTCCTTTCCTTATGCTTATGCTCTCAATGAATGCTATTTTGTTGTGAATTTTCAGCCGCCTAAACAAAAGCGTCAGGGTCCCAAAATGCTGCGTTATCGCCCGTTTTAAGGAATACTGTAAAATACATTGTCGTACGTTCTATATAATGTCTATAAAGTTTATAGGTACTGTCTACAAACATAACGTACAAAGGTTCACTGACCGGAGAGGCTCATTATCTAGCCAAGGATATACCAAAGTCGTAATCACATAATCACAGTCGCGTCGTCCTACCCCAATCACCGAACTGTAGGAATAATCAGCCTTATCAACGTACCTCCAATAAATAATGTTATTCCTCACATAATTCCTATTTTCCGTACAAACATCTTGTTTTGAACTTCCATTTCTTAGTATTCGATAAACAACATAGGAATTACGCTCATTACCTTTTATGTTGATTTCGGTAATATTATTTTTCGGATTAAATTTTCTGTATCGTGTTATTGCCGCAAGGTTAAATTCTCTCATGTAGAACATTCTAGAGCCTAGTATTGGCTCTGGGTAGAGCTTACTAATGATTTGACAGTTTGACTTGTATGGTGTAACTATTTTTCAAATATAATTTGGGCAGCGTTGCTGCTTGGCTATCAATATATTGTAATATCTTAAGAATATGGTGAGTTATAATAGTTCTTTATGCTACATAGAATCAGTTTATACAGTTTATTAATTAAGTTAAAAAGGTGTTTTGTACGTTAACAAAATAAAAAGTGATAAATTTTCATGTACCTAACCGCTAAAAATATTTTGGCTTAAATCAATTCTAGTTGTTCGATTTTTAAAAATTTTTCAAATAACGTACCGAAGTGTCACTAAAATACCATGATTGGGTGACAATCATTTTTATGTTACGACCGGATCTTGTAGTGATCTATAATTATGTAGATCAAAAACTATGATCGAGATTTGTAGTTTATGATACACGTGGCGCCATCTCTGGACGAATAATTGAATGTCATCTCAAATTTGTACCTAGATCTTTTTTATAAATCAAAGCTTTTATTGCGTATAAATGTTTTTCTTGCGCTTGGCTCCTTTGTTATTCAATTGGACAGACATGACTTGTTTACCGCTAATACATGTTTATATCTGAGCTTTTATCTCCAAACCAAAACTTATAAAAATCCACTTAAGCTGCGCATTAATTTCTCACAGTGGAACATTTCTCATAATAGAGTGGCAGACGGCGTGGTGGCATGCAACAGCGGTAGCTTCCGACCGTGAAGAGCTTACGAAAGCTGTCGTAATCTTCGCCATTACGCAAGCACTGGCCGTGACGCAGGTGGCGGCGCGCCGATCGACTGTGAAATGGACGCGGGGTAGTTGTTCATCACCGCTTCCATTACCCCGTGATTACTTTATTGACACGTTATTCGTTATAACGAATAACATCTCGGAACGGTCTCCACACACGGCCCATCTGATCCCGAAGTAAGGAGTCTGTGTTACGGAAACGATAACGGGACATAAGCTACATGTACAAATAAATAAATACTTATATAGTTTTATTTTACAGTCCGATACAGAACATTTTTTATGTACTTTTCCTCAATATTTGGTCTGCGTCAATTATATTACAGAGAAAGGGTTGATTTTCTATCGCTATAATATTCATATCTATTTCTGCTCGCAATGTATAGTAGGTATTAAAATTTTCCTTTCGAAAACTGCTTAAGAAAACATAAAAAGAAAAAGAAAAATTTATTGTGTATGCCGTTATGTTCATGTCATAAATAATATAAGCTTGTTCGATTTTCGAGATAAAGTCACTAAAAGGCTATGAATTAGTTATCTGTAGTTTCATTATCAGCGTGAACCATGTAAATGCAAATGACGTTTGTTTCGTTTGTTTGAATTTCGAACGTTCGAATTAGAAGGTACAGAGGCGTGATTTAAGAAAAAAGCTACGCATCAGGCCAGTACTTACGGTTACGGTCACGGTCAGCCTGATCGGGTCACGTGCACTTACCTGCAAAGGAAAAAAAAACATATTAGCGAATATAATAAAAGCAGTCCCCAGATGGTGTTCGCGGCAGATCGATTTATAAAACGAAAGGTGCACATCGATTGCAACGGTATTGATACAAGACACGTGCATGGAAGAAAAAAGAGAGGAAAAAATACAGTCTTCGTGTACAGTATGACTGTTACTTTGTATTTATCTATTCGTGGCTAATTAAAGCCTCATGTTTAATGTTTAATTAAAATATTTACTTATAAATATTACTTTTTAAATAGATTTTCTTGTTACAATTTCAATTTAAATTCGTCAGTGCTACATATTATATTATAATTACGTATGTGTCGTGTAATGTAATTTATTAAAGAAGTGTCATCATCATATTAATATTTTAATAATAATAAAATACTATATAAATACTTTTTTTTTCATTGTTCCTAGCCTTTTAACTTTTATTTAATAAATTTTCCACTTGTTTTGGGTTTCATTCTGTTAGCGTAACATATGTACGTATAAATAAGTCAATAAATGTATAACAAAGTAACAAACCCTTCAAACGACTACATAGCATGTTTCAAGGGCCAATATTAATCTAGGCTCAAGCCGAGCAGTAATCACTCATAATTTCATTTCGAAATTGCCTTAGCGCGATACAGGCGACAGGCTCGGCCGGTCTAACGTTGACCGGCGACAGATCGACCAGCCCAGAGGTCACGGGGTGGGCCACGGTATGGCTGATAGCTGCTGTAAGTTAGTTTAGGTACTTTAACACGAATATTATTGCATGAACTCACAGAAAATATGATGTAAACAATAATATGATGTAAACACTCCTAAAACTTCATTCACCTTAGAATGGATAAAGGGATCATCGTCGTAAAGGGATGTGAAAACTGTGAGAAAAGTATCATCTTTTCATTAGAATTTCGTTGAGTTAACGCCCGTGATAGCACCTTCGTGGTGACAAACGTTCATGGTAGATTTACTAAAACTTTCGCTGAGATATGTATCACAGTTGAACACTTAGGAAAATCAGTAAGCTTAAATTTCCATTAAATATTTCACGTATACGTTTGGTCTCTTTACTGTTTGGTTATATTTATTATATCCAAACTTTCCATCAAAGTGCCCCCAAACCACCTTGGAAGCCGCCCCATCTATTTGAATTCTCACTTCGCAGAACCGACTTGCGTTCGAATACCCTAATTGTTAGAATAATAAGGTTATACGATAAATGTAGTGCAACCACTTCTCTAGTTATCGACCACCTGTTATTGTTTGAATTTAAGCGAAATATTAATATAAACTAGTTATACTTTACAAGCGCTTTAATATTTATTTTACTTTACCTCCTTGTTTTCGATGTTATTTTACTTTCTCTAAATAATTCGATTTTTTTGTGTTCTATTCCCATGTTATCTTATACTTTTTGGCACTGATTATGAAGATATAATGCTTATATTAATAAAGTATTTTAGTGTGTATTCGTCTGTTTAACACAACCTTGTCAATTGTTTATCTGTAAGTGATTGAACATTTATTATAATTGTGTTCGTGTTTAAGTCATTTAGTGTACTTTTTAAAAGTCTCAATTATTGGTGAACTTATAAATAAATAAATAAGACTCTTATGAATTAGTAACTTGATGACTTATCATACAGCTTTCCACGTAATATTTCATACACTGTGTAGAGAGATCATTTGCCTCAATTATGTTTGCCCACGAAAGTAAGTCCGAAAAGGAAAGTTCTCCTTTCAAATTTTTTCTCATATGTTTATGGCTTGCTAATAACTGATCTGTAATCATATTAAGTTCTATCATAATCTGAACATTTCTAGTGTTCTTATTATCTCGTAAAAATAGGTTTTTCACTAAAAGGGTCCGTCAGCATAAGCTCAGCGTGCCTAAGTTATGTACTCTGAATGAATGAAATTAAATCTTTCAAATCGTAACACATTGTTGCAAACATTGCGCCTTAGCAGAAGATGTCTGTGGTGGTTCCACGGAAGAACCATTGCTTTTTAATTCTCCCTCTTCAGTAAAACGTTGATATTGCAAAGCGATATACAGTCCAAATATTTGATATAGTCATGCCCCCAGCATAGCAGTTCCGGCCACGCGAGCGCTTTGCGACGTTCCAAGCTCCAGATCGCAATCACTCAACCATGATATGAAATCACATTTTGTCACAGTATTCAAAATTGCTTTGGGAAATACCAGAACAATGTCCGCCACATTTTAAATTGCATGATTTGTTGGTAGACAAAGAGAAGTTAGTTATATTATGGCGTAGGTATAAAAATCCATCTTAAGATTTAACGAACAAAGTAGTCAAAACAACTCATTAATTTTATCTGTTTACTACATAATATGAAATTATTAATGTTATCATAAGATAATATAACGACCGTATTACCCAGAACAACTACGCAGAGGAGTGTAGTAAACTTCCACATTCCACGAATCTCATTCATCGTCCAATGAAATTGAAAGTGCGCCTCATGCCATTATATATATTAACTTCAATAATGATTTCTACGTAATATATGCTATCTCCACTCCAGAACACGTCTGCTCCAGCGGCTATCGGTTCTGAGACAGATGTGACCAGCCCACTGTCACTTCAACTTGCTAATCCTTTGGGCTACGTCAATAAGTTTGGTTCTCTGTCAGATCGCCACATTTCTGATGCGATCCTTTAGAGAGACGCCGAGCATAGCCCCTTCCATAGCTCGCTGAGCGACCTTAAATTGGTGGACCAGTCGACCGCGACTTGGCAAACGTAGTGTAGGACGTCCTCCAGCTAGGTGGAGTGACGATATACGCAAAGTGGCTGGCAGTGGTTGGATGCGAAGAGCTGAATATTGAGCTGTTCTGTCTGGGTGGAAAAGTATATATGAGAGTAAATAGTACTTACATATGTATATGTAGTTTATCAGCCAAGCAATTACAATAACACAAGTTCTCTTGATGCTTACTTTGGGATCAGATGGCCGTCTATGATATACCAAGATATAAAGAAAAATTAAAATGAACGTATTTTCGTTTTCGTTGCTGTGAGTACGAAATGTGAAAGAAATTTAACCTTACTTTCAAAATCTTAAATACATATTCAAGGCGATCAAAGAATCAAAAAATCGTATACTTAACTAGTTCAATCCAAGGTCAAAAGTACTCAAAACAGTTACATACATATAATTGAATGTTAAGATTACAATATACTCAACGTCTGGATCTATGCATGGCATCATGCGTGAATGCGTTATGAACACGCGATCAATGGAGCAATTAACTCCATACATGCAAGTAAATACGAATCTATTGTCATTCCAAGGTCGTATACAAAGATGTATGCAAGACTGAAATTCAAGATCTGTTTTTGCACATTACACGCATCTTAAGAAAATAAAATTGTATTCTCTGTATTTATTAAGTCCATTACTCTGTGCATATTTGTTACAGTGTATTGTCATGGAAAATTACAGATTCGCTATGTGTACATAGATACATGTAGAGTGTGGAGATAATGGCAGATAGATATTGGCGTTCGAGATATCCCAATAAAACAAAAACTGTACTTTTCTCGCTTATATCGTATCTATTGAAGCGCTCGTAACTCTGTCGCGGTTTAAAATTAAAAACAATCTGTGCAGTTAAGCAACGCCGGACGTGTTGTTCTAATGGCCGTCAGTGGCCAGTTTTTATCAGAGTTAACGTGCTTCGGTAGACACGTTTAGAAGTTAGTCCGGTTTTAATACTTTCTCTGTCAAGCACCTACAAAGTTATTTCCACATTAAATACATTTCACGTGATGTCTTCGAGTCAATTTATATGACTGTATGTATGAGCATAAGAGAGTAGTTATTTAATATTCTTAGAAAGTTATGATCGACATATTTTAGACGTTTTTAGGCTAGCGTTCTCATCCGCGACTCGACTTGTGGAAACTGCATGAGTCCTATGATGAGACCAAAGCAGCTTAGAAAAAGCCTATTAATTAGAAGATTGTTTTACTCCTTGGCTATACAGATAAGAAACGTGGAACCAATGTTTCACTTTGAATATTAAAATCCTCGATATCACACGCTTAGAATGACATTTTTGTGGGTTAATACATAACTTGCGCCCAAGTCTAGTTTCAAAAGAGACTGAATTTCAAAACTGCTTATTAATGAACCACTACCACATTTTTTGTGAAAATCCTGTCAAAACGGAATTATTAATTCAAGATTTCATTTAAAAATGTACCTAACTTTGTGGAGGCACAGATACACTCTAAAATATGAGGCCAAGATACCAGGAATAGAAAAATAAAGATCGAAGCTACTAAGTCATCACTGTTACGTCACAAAATCTATTTGGCGCTTAAGATTCTGATAGTTAATTTGTTTCAGTCTCATTGTAAAGACATCAGTTATACATTTCCAACATTTATCTAACAAAAGGATTAACAATAGTGATTTATCAGTTGCACACAGTGGCAGTGACTGATAACATCAAATAACTTTAAGGGAACAAGATCATGTTTTGCATATCAGCCGCTTCTTAAACAGATATGGATATGTGATATCTAATCTCATGTCATTCAAAGTGTGCAGCATTAGAAACTGGTCATCGAAAATGACTGTGATCATGAGATCATGTCACTGATACATATTAAGAAAGAAAGATGGGACATATTAGGATGTGATTATACAGTTTCAACTAATAAGTACTTACATATATGGATTTGAACATTCGTCATCATTAAACATATTACTCCTAACACTTGTCAACATTACCATAATTCTCATATATTAAATCAGTTTAAAAACTTAAATTAAGAATGAAATATAGTGCCTAAAACTTACCAATATCAACCAATTCAAGTTTTGCTTGATCATCACTGAATCCTAGTACGACTGATTTGTCTGTTTTCTCAAAGATCTTCAATGACAAGAGACCATTCCAGTAAGCTATTGATCTAGCTAGATTTGAGCTCGCCAAAGACACTTTTTGGACTGGATCTAGAAAAAAACAAATTGTTTTCAAATTATAAGCGAAATTTTTACAATGATATAGATTTACATTTGCCATACATACTAAGAGACTTAGAAAAGAATGTACAACAAAATCAATATAAATGTGACTTACAAAAACATTCATTTGAAGACTTCTAACATTCGTTCAATGCAGTGACATGCACTATGCTAGTGATCATTGATTGGAGTTATCAGATAACTAAAGATATTATCATAGAGTGTGTACACATTTAGATCCTAAGAAAAATAATTATTTATGATAATAGAGACAATATATACAGTCAATATATTATATATAATATTCATCTGTACATGCAAATTGTAAAAAATGTTTGCAGAAAATCCTTAGACATTTAATAATATGTGTTTAAGAAAAGAGAAAGAAATATTTTATTATTATTACTAAATCATTATATCAAGTCCCTAACATGTTAGTCTGAGAGCAACAAGCACCAAACCTCTCTATCTCTATCTCACATGCCTGAAGTGCTTATTCTAAACTCATCACTCTCTCCATATAAAGACCAGTTTTAGGGATATTTTAAAATGCATAATATTAAATAATAGGTACATAAAAGTAACAAATGTTATTGAAATAATATTAATGTTCCATCACTTCAGCATTTACTCTAGAATAGCTTCAGGCAATTTTCAGAGTAGCACAAATTATTACACCTGTACAGGTTATTATAACATTGGAAAAGATATGCTATAAGATGATTACATGCCTACCCCAACTTCTCGTCACCTGGTTTGACTGGTAGAAAATGCCATTTGGCATTAAGCCCACATTTTGTTATCAACAATAAAGAATAAATAAAATAAATAAATACTTCTTATTACATCATACATTTAGCCAGGTTTCACTTAACAACTTGACTGCTTTAGAGAACATATAACATTATTGCAATATGGCAGATCATTATTTGGCCATAATGCAGTCTGTGTAAGTGTAACTAGCTATTTGACATTTTATAATTAGACAGATCAAATAATGTAGCTGCAACACTGGTGTTATAGATGTAACTCACCTTTATCAACAGGTTGTGGTTTATCAATGATGTAGAACTTGTAGCCTCCAGGTGCTTCCACATATTTCAGTCCATTATTTTCCTTAACTGGCCAGTTGTTTGCTGAAGCTCTCTTCAAACTTTCACTGGATTGGATAGTAAGACCAAGGAAGTCATTTCCCTGTTCATAATGTGTGACCCCATAATTGTATGTGAGCTCCACAACAAAGTGTGTGTCCTCTGGTCCATACCCTATCATTGTTTTGCTCCATCTGTTTGCATATGGCCTGTAAAAAGGTTAGTTTGTATTATTTGTAATATTTATCATAAATTATAGAGAACAATTAATATAATATGGATTATGCAATCTCAATAGAATACAACGAAAGTTAACTGATTTACACATACTAAGCATTGTATTTCTATGATATTTAAATTTGAAATTGGAATTCTAATAAATAGATTTTTTTTTTCACCTCCTGTTTTCGGCTACAAGATTTATATCATATAATTTGTAAATTCAACAAAGTAATTAAAATATCACAAGAATTAGTAATAATAAGTTAGTCTTACCCATTACAAGCTGCTTCACAGCCTTCACTGAATTCTTCATGCCTGAGAACCTAAAAATTCATAAGTAAGTCATCTACAATTTTTTTGTGATGTATGGCGACAATGATATGATATGTCTCTCCGGTAAAATAATTCGTTTCACATGACCAATTACTCATTCTAGTGTTATAAAACCGGTTAAATAGCCTTGACAATCGCAACTAGTAATGTCGCAATCATTTCAGTTCAAATGCAATTATAAAACTGTAAGATCACAGTTTTATATTATAGAATAATATCTGTAGTAAAAGCCTTGTTGGCAGTCACATACCTTCATTCCCAAGACTTCTCTGTAAAATTTAGCTGTTAGTGTTCTATCAGCTACTTTGAAGACGAAATGCAATGCCCGTCCGTTAATCATGATTTTAACTTAATAAATAACACAGTCAGAGAAAATATTCTTATTTGAATCGTCGCAGTAATTCTAACTGTATAATAATTTTATTTTATTCGCAAGCAACAAAACACACCGACAGAGGCTACCGTACTCCGGCTAACAATGTCAATTTGACAATAGTGACAATTTAATACTATATCGTAAAGTTGCGTTCATAATTACATAATAATAACGAAAAAAGCACTGTTCACACTAATCATGTATTTTAATTTTATAATGGACGTACTCTTAGAAGGAAACCTATTTGGAGTCTGAGTGCCTACTACTCAACTAAAAATTTATAGATCATAGCACACAAATTATTTTACCTAATCTGTATGAGAGATCTGCACGTTGTATATTCATGATAAGATTACCAATTAGATTAGATTGTCGGTGAAGAGAATTGAACATGTAGACTAGACATGCCTTCATAACTAGACATCGAATTACATCTATAACATTTTCTATTTTTTTTTCTTTCAAATTCCTCAGTAAGGAGATTGTCAGTTTCAGTTAGTTCAATTAGTATAACTTATAAGACTGTTACTTACTTCATAATAATTTAAAATAAGACCGAAGAAATAATATTTTTTTTCGAGTTACCTACTGATTTACCTTAAATAATCGGCGTTTATTTAATTGGCGCTCATTGGGGGAGGCGTATGTCCAGCAGTGGACTGAGATAGGCTGATGATGATGATGAATCAATGTTTCTTCTTGCTGAAGCTAGTTACAGTGGCGTTGTTACTTCTGAGCACTGACAGGTTGCGTCTAGTATACCTACATGTTTCAAGAACTACTACACCTTTAAGACAAGATCTTTTTATAATGATTGGTTCACGGTAAAAATAGGTCGAGGATGGCGCTACTTGGTAGACTTTATTAAATTTAATAATATCTTGGAATACTTTCACACACGTCCTACAATATGCATGTCTGTCTGTCTATGTACGTCTTTTATGTATCTGAAGATTGGCTATATAAACCGTAAGGTTTATAAACCATATGGTCTCATGAACCATATGGTCTCTTATGAGAACACATCAACGAAGTCGGAGATACAGCAGTCGCCGTGGCCGAAATCGGTCGGACTATTACATACCTACCTGGTTGCATACAAACCTTGAACGGTCAACCCTTATTGTATTCCTTCCTAAAAATGTTTTGAAATCATTACAGGTAACTGGTGTACCGTGTTGCCATTTAGGTACCTATATGTTTTGCTATACTTCTTATATGCCCAACTATTTATTAATCTATAGCGGAAAAGTCTACGGGTTTTGCGAGCATCACTATACAATGACTCTGTTACTTTGTAGGCTTAAATGTATAAATCATATTCAAAAAACTTCTGGAGTTTTTTTATGATGAAATACATGTACAATTGAAGCATAGGTATTGCGCCATTTATCCGCATCTTAATTGATGCAATTGTCTATTTTGACATGTTACTTTCAAAGTAAATTAGAGCTTAGTGTCTACCAGAGACAAGAATTTAGCTACTCAATAATCTAATGCTAAGTAAGAATATGTATAAGGACTTAAAGAAAATAGTTAAGTTTTAGAAACTTTTAGACTTTTCAATTTTGTACCTGCACGTTCAATTTTTTTTAAATTATCAATTAAATCTCTGAAATTGCGTTTGTATGATGAAACTATTGACGAATTTCTGAATCGGTGTTAAGCTAATAAAATATTAATATGTTTTGTACCGTTTGTAGTTTCCATGTTACAAAAGTGTTTGATTTTTATGAAAGTTGCAAACTTGCTATGGTTCTCAAAATGAAAACAAAGGCATCACAAGCCTTCATAATTATCTAACTTAAGCCTTATATAATTTGTGCAAAAAGATAATGTAGAACTATTCCAACCCTAATTTTGTTATTCATGAACGAAATTCAAAGGAATCGGGAATTAAATAAATCAGGGAGCAAGGATTGGGTGCTAGGATACGAATTCGTTTAGTATTCCCTAAAACGTTTTTAATAGTAACAATCAAAATGCATATTCAATTCATCCACATAAAAACTACATATAATTCCATACAGAAATACGATTAAATATATTTTTCTTAATTCTACACTACAATCGTAATTTCATGGGTAGGTCACATATTTTTTTTTACATTTTTGATAGTTTGCAATAAATATAATAGTAATCTTATATAAATTTCAATACACAGATATACGAAGGTACGTTTCACGTTTTATATTGTTTTCTTCCTACAGTCTGTAAATATTTAATAACATCTCATTTGTCTGATTAATTTTATCAGGTATTCCGTTCACTCAGGATATGGTTCGGCAAACGTGATGTCTAGATTTATTCTATTTTTAGGTCTTCATATATTCGCTGGAAAACATTAGGCAAAGACAGCCTTTAAGTATCGTCAACATAATTATACATACCTGACTAGTAATTAGACATAAATAGCGAATATTTTAATTTGATAATTAACAATGCGTAATACCTTTAACATCCTAATCGTCAACACAGTTACAACAATGGTGGCACATATATTTAAACAAAGAATTTAAATAACATAAGTGCATATTTTTAACAACGTTTGTGTACTTTCACCGCCCATACAACACGCAGAATTCAACTCGGTACTAGCAAAGAATGCCCTTCCTATCTTGGCATCTGACTCCACTTATAAATGTCTAATGTTCTCAACGACACGTCAGTACCTTGTTATTACGTCATCACAGTGAAGTGCTCAGTTAACCTCTGCGAGTTATACATGCACATAGACCGATAGATACATAATTAAGCATTTTATGCGCACACAATAAGACTTTATTTAGATAAATATAATTATATAATTCATATATAGATTTGTCGCTGATAATCTTGACTTGTACATTGACATTGATTTTTCAAAAAATGTAGGTATACGTGTTTGGTCGTGATATTTAAATTACACTCATATAAAATGAAAGAAAAAATAGCAAAACATAGGCGACATTTCAATTGACGGAATAATATATTATAAAGTGTTTGTGTTAAAATAAATAGGCTTATTTGTGTTATCACAATTGAAGTAAAGCTTGTTATATAAAAATAAAACTTATTTCTGAGAACTATTTCTTTCCCATCTATCCTCATAACAGCAGTCGAGTCTCATACATTTCCAGTCTATTGGCATAACAATTGTACGGAATTTTAGTTTTATTTATTTAAAAGATAAATAGCAATAAGCTTAAACAATACAACTACATACATAGCACATCGTTTAAGTTATGAATTTCGCTCGTAACGATATCAATTTCTCATTTTTATTTTGTTTTCACTTGAAATATAATATCCCAAAACGCATCCCGCTATTATTAAAATGCTGTCCTACAGAGGGTGAAATATGTAGCGAAATTCATAACAATTCATTTAACATACATATTACACTTAAATAAACATCTATTTGAAAAGTACGTTAATCTGATTACCATTTAACATAATATGTTGTCGATAACAAAGTCGTGTCAGCGTAAGCGGTGCGTAGTTCAATTTGGTTTGTCCTTGTTCTCGGCGCCATCTTTATCTTTATCCTTTTCCTTCTCTTTTTCCTTCTTCTCCTGCATCTGTTGCAGATGAGCCGGCAGAGCTTTCAGTATTGCGTGTACCTAAAATATACAGTGAAATGTAATCATTATTTATAAGGTAAGTATTAAATTTTTTTTAGTAATACAATCTGAAGTAAAAAAAATCATGTGCATTAAAACTTTCCTCGAAAATATTATACTTCACTTATTTTATAAAAATCCTCAATTTAAAAATACAAATTTTAAACAGTGCAGAGGTCTATATTCTCTGGTACCTCTTCAGCAACAGCCATGAGCACGAATTCAAATTGCTGTTTAGTGGCAACGGTGCGGGCTCGCTGGTCACGGATATGTTCCAGGGTGGCGGCGATGTCGATCTCCTTAGCGCCTTTGGCCATGCGGTTGAGTACCATATCGATGAGACAGTATGTACCAGTGCGTCCAGCTCCATCACTATAGTAAAAAAATAAAAAAATTCTAGGTAACTTCATTTTAAAACGTAACTTCACGCCTGTAATCCCCGAAGAGGTAGGCAGAGGAATGCAGAACACTCCCACGTTTCACGTTTAAGTCCCATGGAATAGGTGGTGAGCCTATTGCCATGCATCGGGCACATATCCAGACTCCGAACCACTACTA
>DWDT01000011.1:0-42710 GCA_018245595.1 Microceris scylla
ATCATCAGCCTATCTCAGTCCACTGCTGGACATAGGCCTCCCCCAATGAGCTCCATCGCGCCCTGTCCTCGGCTTGTTGCATCCAGCATCTGCATGAATAGGCACAATAGTCTATATATAACCTATGTGAAATTATTTATTTTGTCATCAATACCATTTTTGTGCACATCTAATAATGATTAATAATCCAAATTCTTACCATCATAATAATACCGATATATTTTCTGCGACGAATGTCTACCGCCCACTGGCGATTTCTCAGCCGATCGCCTGAACTATGTCAACGGCCTTGTTGCTTTGTTTTTTATTTCCGGATTTCAGTACCCACACGTATTTTTTTATATATCACACACAGCGAATCAGATCGAATACCGGCCCCGTACAAACATGTTGTGGTAAACATACGACCGTATAAACATTGTGACTCTAGTCACGTGAGTTGTTGGCCAGCATGGTGGGCTATGGCTTTAACTTTAACTTCGCGTGGTAGATAACACTGTTAATGACGATGATGGTAACGGTCTAATGATGATGATGGATTCTGTTGTTTGTAGATGTCATTAGACATTCCAGTTTGTTGTTGGTTTTACATGTTTCTAAATGTTGTTGAAATTATAAAAAAAAAATTCTAAAGTATGTGAAGTCTGCTAACCCGCACTTGGCCAGCGTGGCAGACTATGGCCTTAACCCTCTCAATATGAGAGGAGACCCCTATTTTAAAAGTGGAATTATGAGGGGTCCATTATCAAATGTTATTCGTGTACTAACATACTTTGAAACGGTTCGCCCATATTATAGTCTGCTTCGCTGACGAAGTATGGTTGGGTAGATTTACACGCTTTAGAAAACATTATGCAGAACTTTTATCTGTGCAAACTTTATTTGTACATATTTTCATTAATACATTAGATTATTAAATGCTGAAATGATTGAATGACAGAAAATCAAAAAACAAAAAAAAAATTGTTGTTAATTATTATTTTTATACCGTCACTCCAGCTCGCTTAAGAATTATGTAAAATAATCATGAAAATATTTCCAAATATAATTTAATAACATACGAATAAATTACGAACCGGATTTTGAATATTTCACATAAATAATTCAACGTAATCTGTAAGGATGTAACAATTTATCGCTTCATATTTACTTATATATGAATAAATAAATTTGCTTTCATAGAATAAACATATTCACACAATCATACCGTTCAAGAGATATCGCGGAAGGGTGCGTGGACGAGCTGTGTGTGTACCTACCGTCGCTCTGATTACACTGAAATGTTGACTTAACACCAGAAAAATACATCGACGCTGCGGTCATTTCAAATGAGCGAGGAATGTTAAACGCCCTCGAAGTGTCCAATTGACCTCTAAAAGTCATTTTACTTGTTATCGAACGTACTCGCATGCTTGTTTACGCCATTAAAGACGATCGTTGTGTTCACGCGATTCTCATTTCTTAGCGATGAAGACAATAAAACTCTCAGTACAGGAACCACCGTAAGACTAGAAAGCTTAAGCTTCCAGAGGGACATATGTTCCTTCTGTGTATTTTACCGACGTTATAATAGTGAGTTTTCTGAGGAGCTATTCAATCTAGTACCAGTACCGCCTTTCCTCCATCGTAGCACGCGCCTAAGAGAGAAATTCCATTAGTATCATCTGGATACGTGGCTGTCCATCACGGTCCGATTTTCGCGTTCATTCTTACTGCGGACGTGCAAAATGTGGAATGAACTTCCTTCTGAGGTATTCCCGGAGCGCTACGATATGGGGTTTTTCAAGAGAAGCGTGAAAAGGCTATCCTTCAAAGTGTGCAAAGTATGGCAACGCCTCTGATGTTGTACATGTCTATAGGCGACGGTGACCACTTACCAGTAGGTGGCCCGTTTGCCAGTTCGCTGGCGATGAGAATAAAAAAAAGACCTAAACAACGAAACGTCATGAAATGTAATCCTCATTTTAGTGCATCACTTCATATAGTCAGATCCGTTATGTGGTAGGCAGTGGACACCGAAGATTGTGCTTGTGCTCAATTGGCAACAATCAGACGGCGCATAAGATGGGATTTAGATTTACTCTATGCTAAAAAGCAATATTATATTCTCTTGCTCTTCATTAGCTCCACTATTCATTTTCTTAATTTTTCTCCTATCTTCTTCTTCGTTCTACTTCTTCACAATACTCCTATAAGTACAGCTGCAGTCCTACTGATATAAAATTTACATATTGTATACAAAGATTTCACTACCTTCAATTTTTGCTCTTGGCACCGTTTTCTTCATTTAATCGGAGGAAAGATCTGCAATGGCATACTGATTGTCTCTCGTTATACTGATGGTCTTTTGTATTAAATTTATATTATTTAAATTTTAGGTGATACCAATTTTTTATACTAACGCTACGAAGGAAATCATTTATTGTTGATATTTCAAATACTAGTTCTAATATTATTCTAGGTTCTGCTCGTATACCTATGCGATAATATCCCATAGGATACAGTAAGTGTCCTAGGAAATCATTTAATGTATGTAGCTCTCAAAGCAATTCACGAACATTAGCGTCCCGCTCTTGAGACGTTACAATAGTCATTGTAATCTATTTTCGATGTATTAAAATATTCGTGGACGACATTCCATCTGCTCGCATCGATATCACAACCAGTGTGATATCGATGTATTAGCGTAACCAAAATATTATTCAATGCTTTGATAACTCGTCGCTGTGGTCGCATCGAATTTTTATTTCGTTATTTTGAAAATATCGTTTTTTAGACCGTGTGTGTTTTGACCTGTCGTGTCTGTTTATCAGTGCTGTCCATTATTTCTGCATTATTATGTGTTTCTATATTTGTAATCGATATGGGACAAAAAGTATTAATAGTACATTTTAGGCTTTTTTTTAATTAGCAGCGCAGTCCTGTCATTTTGCATTTTGTTGCATTTTTCCATTAACATTCACTAAGAAACAGGGTTAAAGATCTATTCGGGTTTAATTTATCTGAAATAGACCTGCATTGTTAGAATTAAAAGATTAAATTAAATTACCTGAAATAGCTTTGAGGTTTCGTTTCTAATTTTCATAAGATTTTCTACAGATATGAAAAATTTGTACGCTAATGTATAAACAATATACCTATAATAAACGCAATTCGCCAGTAATTCTAATGTGCATCTATCTAGTCGCCGACGAGAGGGTCGGATGTAACACAAAAGCAACTACTCGTATCATGTACCTACATATATATATACCTGTGACACGTAGTATAGTCGTTTTCTTTTGACAGGAACAACGTACCGTGCAATGTAGTGCTACCATAGGGTTACTTATAAGGGCTCGGTCATACCCAGCTCTCGTATTCTGCGTTCCCAAAGACATGTTGGTACTTTTGTTTTACGAATGATCTTGCCCGGAAGTAAGCATCGTTACGATTGCACAGTAATTGCTGCTTATTGTGCCATAACGAAATAGAAAATAGATTAAATATACCTAGAAATACATATATATTGATAAATAGAAATTGGATGGGGCTAGGGAAAATAAAGAAAAACAGTTTTTGACTAATGTGCAAATTGAATATATTTTAATATAAAAAACATATTTAACCATTATAAAAGAAAAGAAAAAAAGAAAAGACTACACGTAACTCCACGCCTGTAGTCCCCGAATAGGTAGGCAGAGGAATGCAGAATACTCCCACGTTTCACCGGTTACGTTCACGTCTCACACTGGAATAGGTGGTGATGAGCCTATTGCCATGCATCGGGCACATATCCAGACTCCGAACCACGATATCACAATATCGCGAAGAAATAAATCAAAAATATTCTTCTCAATAAAAGCCATCCCAAGTCGCAATATTACAATTCGCCCGCAAGATCCGACTCTTAAGTAAAGCAGGTAGCTGTCGTTATATTGCAAAGGAATAAATAATTGTATAGATAATAATTACAATACTCAATAAAAGCTATAGTAAGTCGCAATATTCCAAGTCGCCCGCAGGATCGGGCTCAAGTAAAGCGCGTCGCAGGCCAACGAAGCGTGTCAGGGCTACCACGTACGGGCGCATGGTGCTATTTCGTTATGCAATACCGAAGGTCGACTAGTGTATGATAGGTAGGTGATGAAGTGGGGAAAACTGTTTTCTTTTAACGACACATTTAAACTATTTGTCGATCAGATTGAACTTCAGTAGACTGTCTTATACATATTTTACCATTGAATATCTGGTACAAATATAAGCATGTGTACATAAACACTTACGAGGTCTTTAATAGTGAAATACATTATATTTTATATGTAAGGATATTATATAATAATAAGAATACAATATATGTGCGACTACATAAATGTTATTATATTTTCGTATCTAATTAACTTAATTGATAAGCAAGGATCGAAGCATAAGGAAGTGATATGGCGACCTCCGTAAGTTCCTCGTTCTCGTGATAACCGTGTGGATGACTTGTTGCTACGTCTCATCCAAGCTATCACTCTTATGGTACTAATAACAATTTAAATTAATCATAATAATAATTATTAGTAAAATAATAATAATTAAAATACAGATAATATTATCAGTAAACAAGCGATAGATGTTTCAGGTTACATAGTTTAAAATACGAATATGAAACATTTCTAACAGAGGTTACATTTGTGCTCCGCGAAGCTAGTTTACTGTTGGAATTTGAAAATAAATATTAATAAATGAAATTATATTATATATCGTGATTATTAAACATGCATTCCGACACATACGTATGTATGTAAGTTCGTTCCTTACATAGATAAATGTCGCTGAGATAAACCAGACGTGTGGAGATACGGTACGTCAATATGTTACGCGACGGAGAGTAATTCGATGTTTAAAATTTAAAGTTATTATAAACGTTAGGACGAAGTTATCTAAAGATACGAACGGTGTTAAAGTCGTCACACGTGGAGCCATGATATAAAATGTATATGATACTGTATTGCAATGTATTTTCTATAGACACGCGTAATATATGTATATATAACGCTTAATATATGTGTATATATGCAAATGAATATAGACCGTACTACTGATTCTCGTGGAGTTTTTCATTTTTTCTATTATCCTTTAGGTATAAACTAAGTAGATAATAATGATAGGTTACAAGCGGCACTTCCGATCGAGAGTTCCTGGGTTCGATACCTGGGTATTGAATTTTTCTATTTTGAAATTTCTAGTAGTGATACCGAGTCAGGATTTGTGCCCGATGTATGCCAATAGGTTCTGTGTATCTTTTCGGGGATTACTGGCGTGATGTTACGTTTCTTTATTATAATTAGGTATAACTCGTAGCATTCATATTGCATCATTGTATCGGTATTTTCATAATCATGTATCATTTTAGACAATCCGGTCAATACGTATGCCGGATACCGACTAATCGATCATAAAACATATCTTTCCGAATATTTACTTATATATCTAGTTGAGATGTTCTTTTGAGTTCCTTATATGAATTTCTTGAATTATTGTAATGAGCCAGATGTTGTGGGTTCGATTTCCACTGAAGACAGAATTATTTGTTTAAGGGACACGTGTGTTCGTTCCGTTCTGTATCGAGGTATAAAAGTATCTGTGTGTGTTTGTGGAGATTCATATTTGTAGTTTGTCAGCTGCCTGGTCACCATATTACAGACTAAGTAGGAATCGGTTAGCGTATTTGTGTTGTTCTAAGATGTTATTATTTTCTTATCATTGAAATTATGATTATTGATCCCAGCAAAGTCTCATCTATTACTAGTATTTTCGAAGGTCATGTAGGCAGATCGCAAGGCAAACGATATATACGTAGATACCCGTAACCCGTTTAAAATAATAATGCAGCAAGATAACATCCATTTGCCACTAAACTGACCTCAGTCACGTATCGGCTTCCATAAGTCTGTTGCTTTGGAGTTCTTGAGCATACTCGTACTTCCTTCTCATAATCGAAAAGAAACCGATCAGCTCTCTTTATTACAAGTTTGAATAAGAATTCTAAATTTGAAATTTTTCATTGATATAGGTACCTACTTACGTGATGGCCAGTATTTATAAAAGTGTGTAGTTTAATGACAATAGGCTCAACACATTCCATGGGACGTGCCTAAACGTAACTGGTGAAACGTGGGAATGTACTACCATCCTCTGCCTACCTCTTTGAGGATTATAGGCGTGGTTTTAAATTTTTTTTTTATTTTAAGACCAGTAAAATTAAGCAATTGGCATATTAATTCGTTCTTTCTGTAATACAAGTCAATATCAGCATCACTAAGAGCGCGCGTCCACACAAGAATACTTCAGTAATGACATTGCCACATTCGATACATAATCGGCATGAGCCAAATACTCGGCCTACTAACGTCACACATACCGATGTTGTTATTAATTTGGATGCAGACAAGGAAACAAACCGCCAACGAGATGTTACGGTTATGTGTAATGAGCAAAAAATTAAAGCAAACTGATATTCGCGGTTTTATTACATTATACTCTACATGTGTGTGTGTGTGTGTGTGTGTATGTATGTGTGTGTGTTTGTGTTTGTGTTTGTGTATGTACATACACTTCAGCTGATGAATAAGTCAGATTAAGATCAATTGAATCATGTCTAAGTTTGCGTTATTACAAGTAGACTATGGCCTTATGGCTCCCATTTTGAGAAGAGACCCGTGTCCAATAGCGTAACGATAAAAAGGTTGCTGTTAAACTAAATATAACTTAAAAAATGTATTTATGGCCCTACTTATTCTTGCTTGGATAATAATTATAATACAATATTGTATATTGGATATTAATAACAAAATAACTATTGTAAATAAAATACCGATATTCAATTCGACTTATTGTAAATACATGAACTATATTACTATTTTAAATCATTAAATTAGCCTCTTGGTGCATTATTTGAACTACTATAAATAATTTTATCGTATCGAATTAATTATATGCTTGCATTTTTCGATATATTTATTATAATTTAATTGTTGAAACATACACATAACGCGTTCCAGCTTAAATTCTTATGTAAAAGCGTGTGCCTTAAGAAGCGAACATTGCCAGTCTTCCTTTACGTCACACATTCTGATCTTCTGACGCAATAGTTTTTACTGACTTACAATTGCATATCTAGATACATTGAGTTAAATTTGAACAATTTATTTTCATATGTTTTTAGTTAGTACCTACGTAATAATGTTCATTACATAGTTGTTAGAATAATAAAATAACATATTATCTTAAATTTTTTACTCATTAGTCGATAATAAAATTTTGATATATATCTAAAATATAAGTCTTATTAATTTTATTAAAATAATATATTAAATTATTTATAAAAATATCAGTTTTTACGTGATTTTATAAATTATCACGAAAGTAGTATCTGCCACCTACTGGATTGTTTTCGTACTACATGTTTATTCATACCCTAGATGGCGCTCCTGTGTATTAATGAATGCTCAAACCCCTAGGTGTCGCTGTGCCTTAAAAATGATGATTGTTTAAAAGTTAGGTACCTACCTACATGAAAACATTACGAGATTACGACAATATTTGTAACTTTTGTCATTTTTATAATACATTTTTTCCTATATCTTCATTCCAATGTAGTAGTGGAATGATTGACGTTGAAGCTTTTTGAACTAATCCGCTTAAGTAAGATTAGCTATGTACGCCATTTTATTCAAATTTATTTAGGCACTATATTTTACATCTAATACGTAGGTTCTCGGTCTGACACATCTATAAATAAAACATATTTAAGAGTAGGTACATCACACGCATTTGAGATTTGTATAGCTGTAGGTACATTAATTCATACCAACTAAAACTTGTAACATTATGATCTATTTTTATGTTGTAACCAAACTACAACGGACGGTGGGAAATAAATTTAACTGTTTTCTACTAGCCGCGGTTGTAAACATTCATCCTTCCAAATATTGATCCATTCAATCCTATTTTTTCTAGCGCCCTTTTAGCTATCGCGATTATTCATATAAATTACTAAAGCAATACATTTTTAATGTATTTACAGTAATATGTAGTTATTATTTGTTTGTAGATAAGAAGGATTAGATGAAATCATTTTAATAACTAAATTAATCTTGAGTCCTTCTATTAGTGCAGAGGAAAGAGATCGAGTAGGTTTTAGGGTAGCTGAAATCCCACATAATCTTACTAGATTATATGAGGTACCCTCTCTCAGGGTGACGGGTATGTTCCGAATATTTCTTTCTCTCCCATTCCAAACAAAAGGTGACAGATTATTGCTTATCGGCCAGCAGACATAGATCACCGGTTAGTATGATGTACGCAGATTTGTGTATTTCTGATTAGAATTTAACGTTAGTATATATATTTGTCATGTCATTAGATTTGTTGTACAATATATGTATGCAGTTCCATTAAACCGCAGTAGGTACGGAATGCGGAATGCTCGCGTCGCTTCCCGCACTTTCGCTGCAAGCGTCCGCCTTCCGCGGCCAGCGCAATGCTGGTGCTGTGGTTATGTAAACGTAATATAACGCGTAATAACAGCTAAAGTATGGGATGAAGTAAAGTAATTATCAGTCAAATGTTGCAGAATGTCTTAAGTACATTAATGTGGTAGAAACGGCTTTGATATCTTCGTGGCCGCACTTTTTGGAGGTTCGGCGGCGACAAATTACATCAGAATAATGTTCTATGTCATAAATGCTTGACCACGATAGATTTATATACAACAATATTGTCTTGCCGGACTGGATGGCACGGCCTCCAGATCTAATCACCGTTTTCGTTTTTTAAACGTTTTATAGGTTAGCCGTTTTGCCATACAAGGTGATACAAGTAGTACTAATCTATGTCCATACTTATATACTAATATCATAAAGAGGAAAGATTTTTTTGTTTGTTTGTTTGTATCGAATAGGCTCCAAAACTACTGCACCGATTTTAATCATTTTTTCACTAATAGAAAGCAACATTATCAGGAAGTAACGGGCACATAATATATTTCTTTACTTAAACTTTATAAAATTAAAGTATTTCATCATCGAGATAATTTCAAGTAGTACATTTTTTTTCTTTACATCATTACAATTGGTCAATTCGGTGATCAGGTATCGTTTAATTTCGAAGTAATTATTATACATAAATATAAAAATGCTATACACGAACTATTTGCGCACGCCGCAATATTTCCTTCTCTATGCAGTGGGCTAATTTTGACAGCGGGAAATTAAATTATCCCCTGGAAAAAACCAAATAAGTCAATATTTCGTAAATAGATGGCGCAATTTATACTGTTAGGTTTTGCACAAAGTTCACGCAGCTTAGCTAGTAGGTACCTACTCAATATACCAAACATTTTTTTGAATTCAGTTATTTTCTGAAAACAGTTAAGAGATGGTTCGAGAAAATATGTATCATTGACATGAATTTCATCGCTTTTATAATTTTAAAACAATATAATCAATTTTTAGATAGTACTTCCACTAGTTTTCGTTCATCCAGTAAACCGACGGTTTATGCCTGTGAAATTTTTTATCTTTTTGTTTATTGGCCGGAAGTCGAATATCGATTGGATATCGAATTGCTCTCACAAAGTTAATAATAATTGTACATCCGTAATCAGTAGCCACTTATACTTTCATGCTGTTAAAAATCCCCGCCGGCTGTGCGGTAGTCGATACAACAATTCGTATATTAATGTACATATTGTTACTGACACGAAACGCCGGATGGCTGAGCCCGCAGCCACGGACGTGGGTTCGAGCTACCGGCTTCACGCGAACCGACTTATGTTTAAATGTATTACCTGCTGCTATATATTCATATCTGACAAACTATGACGTGTTTACTTTAAAGTCGCAGGTGTCGAATGGTTTATAAAGTTGTATCTATTACCTATCGGGCAGTGATGTTCCTTGAGAGTGAAAGCTTTTCAAGACTTTAAAAAATTTGCTCGAATATTCTAAATGTAAAATATAGGTCATTACATATTCGAAATTTCGTGGTAAAGAAATATGTTTGTACGAGTAATCGTTTCATTCAGAAGTTAGGGTTCTAACAAATTTTCTTTATAAAATATGCTTTCTGTGTTACCCAGCAAGGGAAGCCATTTTGAGAAAATAATCGATAGACGGTCTAATAAAATAAAGCGACGCCGGCCGGGAGTGCCGCGCATGCGCAGAATTATGCCAGGGGCTGTTTGTGAGTACTGACGCAATGTTATTATTTTATGGAATAGAAATATTTTTTTGCTCCTGCCTTTTTTATTTTTCATCTATTACTATTCTCCAAGGGTTAGCTGGTGGAGAATGCCACTATGAATTAGGTTCGCGCTGTGTTATGCCTGCTTATGATGTACAATAAATAAAGAGAAAACTCACAATGTATACGTACATAGGTACTATTTATTAACTACATTTACATAACTACATTATATAACTCTATCATCTACACGCTCCAGACCCTTAACCTAACATCAGGACCACTAGTGCTGCTTTATGGCGTAAAAAAATCTGACTGGTTCTTTACCAACGAACTCCTAATATTTTCTTGTATTTTGTAGTTTTTGTGTGTACATTGTTTTATATATATGGGCTGAAATATAGTAAGTGGGTACGGCAAAAAAGCAAAAAAATAGTCTTTACCATTGAAATTAGTTGTAGGAAACAGCGACTTAAATAACAAAGTAGGCTAAATGTATTTCATGTAGCTGATATTTCGACGCGTATGTATAACCGGGCAAATTGCTACACTATTTAGATAATCGATATGCGTGCTTGAAATCATCCCCTCAGAGGTTTTGGAAGATGAGGGGCCATATACGCACCCCGCGGCCACTACGCATGCGTCCCTACTGGATTACACATCCTTTTCCAAGTAACATTGCTTTTTTTGTACAATTATTTACACGAGAAGCATCTTGTTTTTGTTCTTATATATCGTATCGCCTGGTCCGTTACGGGGTAGACTGTGTACCATGTGCCCAATATCTCTGTCCTTATAGATCCGACGTACCTACTTTTAAATTCGTCAATCTTTTCATAGAAGAGGTCGTTTCGGAGATTTTTGACTTATCCATTAACCAATATCTGACTTATTATTATCAACCGTGTTTATTAAAATTATTATTTTCAATTTCAATATTACCTAGTTTTTTTTGTTTAACATCTGTCTGTTAATTCATTCTTCACTAATTAAAAATATTCCTTTAATTTTAAAGCTTACTAGATGAAACATTACGTGTTCTATATATATTTGTTTTTTCTGTAATAAAAATGCTTTATAAGAAGGTTACTAACTAAAGTGTGAAGTTAATGAACAAAACCCTCTGTTCACCGCCTCAGATGTAGCTACCGTCTTACGTATCGTCCGACGTTCAAATATAAATATTTTTATTACTATTTAATCGTCACTCACGAGCTGATTCCCGTCGATGCCGCACAGATGCCGCTGCACCCATAGTAAATATTTATTTGACAGTTGACGCGACTACGATACAGGTAGCGGAGACAGTGCCCGCGGCGATCCGCTTGAATGGCCACCACCACCACAAATAAACAACCACCACAATAAGAACACGAGTGTTAATTATACACCACCGGGCTGTCGATAGAAAAACTCAAAAAATAGATACGTAGATAAGATTCCTTGACGTAGTTGTTGTGGGTTCAGTTCGAGGATTTTGTTGTTGTCTACGTATGTACGTATATTTGAATGTCAAAATGTCTCTTTTGACTTTTTTATGTAAAAAGTTTAAGAGATTTTCAGTAATAATAATGAATAAATGCTAATCTTGTTTTCCATAAATATCATCAGTTTACTGTTTCAATTATTGTTTTCCTTTTGAAGGTTCGCTTATTACTAATGATATGAAAAATTTATAGTTTTTCATTAATATCATATTTGACCGGTCCAGACTGTAATTAAACTAGCGGCGCCAAGGCTTGTCTACCTGTCGGCAAGCCTTTGCCTTCGATCTATTAGGCAATAAAAAAGCTAATGCCTACTCGGTGCTACAGAGCGCGGCAACTTCTCACAGCTCACCCCCCGCCCCCGCGCCCCTACCGAACCAAAATAAAACACAACCTTCCAAGGATACAACCACCGTAATTTTAAAACCAATCAGTCGTAATCCTCGCAAATAATTTTCGACTTTGCGACTCAGGCCACAGAGCTCAATTTATGTCACTGGCACTGTATTAGGAATGAACCGATAAAATGCAAGGCAATAAGAACCTTTAGAATGCAACAGTAGAGACAAATGTTGTGTTGAAGGTGTGACGGCTGAGGTTGTAAAGGTGAAGGAAGGGTGAAGAGTGAGGAGGGTTCATTAATCCCCGCGCCCTGCGCTCACGCACTTTCATGAATGGACCGAACAGGTTGATATATACATATAGAGGCTGTTCTCAAATCTTCCTGTGAAATAAGGAAATACTTAAAGATATGTGAGGACAATCGATAGAATTCTATGAATCAGTCAACTCTTGATCTAATTATGACAATAATCATTGTTATTAATCTAATTATTTAATTTTTTTAAAGTGCGTACATCATCATGTAATAGAACACTGCGAGCATTATATTATAAACCATTAACGTCCTATTCCATAATAGAACAGACTATAAAATACTTTATTGCATACCATGTAAGAGAAATATAAATAATATAGCAGCAATAAGAAAACAGGATAAGAACTATAAGCGGTCCTATCGCGATAAATAGAACGACTGCTTCCAGACGACTTTATCGTAGGTAGCTTATTTTAAGAAAAGAAAAATTGGCAGGGTATACAAAATTGTCATTTGAGGAATTTGCAAAAATAATATTCAAGATAATTTCAAATTATTATTCTACATTGTAAGAAGTGCAAGTAAATATATTTAAATGAAATGTAAAGGAACCGCGACCGGACACTTAACAATAGACTTCAATGGAATTCAACACATTATGTGCCCGTAAACATCTTATGATTAATGTAATAGCTTTGTACTTCGGAAAATCACGACCTCGAACAAAAAACACGAAAACAGATAACACACCAACCTCGTGCCAATAATGTGTTGAATTACTTGAATATGTTGCTAAGGTTATATATATATCATTTTCATCAAGAATGCACATGTTAGATTAAAGAATACAATTTTGTTCTTGACAGAGAGAGACTGGCGAAGAAATGTAAAAGAAACATACCAATGTGCACAAATTCGTAGATTTTACAATGTGGGTAGGTCATCATTTTAATTGTTTGCCGAAAATGAGGTCAAAAGACGTTCGTGGTCTTGTTATCAGCACATTTCCAAGTATAAGACAATGCTTCAGTAACACGAATGGACACATTGCAATGGCATGATCGTTCTTTAATATTCAATGTAACGATACAACGTAATCACAACGCTTTGATTGGGTATTGTTCACCATTTTTGTCAGTGTACGCGTTAGTTTTATTGTTAATTTATTACAATAAATAGTTCCCGTGTCGCTAAACTTAACGTAGGTCATTTTTGGATGCCATTGTTAACTGTTCGTTACGATCGCTTTTAAAAATCGAATAATACAACGTTTCAGTATCCGATCCTGATTTACCTAGATTTTCTACATCGTTACTGTGATTGAAATTTTATTTAATCATAGATTGAAAATCATTTCTGTGACAGGTTATTTGTCGAATTTGCGAGTATCATTTGTGAAACATCCTGTGCGTCCGAGGCTCGAAGGAAGCGCCGCAACGTCCGGCCGCGTGGATGTGCCGTGATGCTCTTTTTCCTTTCGGCTTATTTTTTGTTCATCTCATTTATTTATTCCAATGTAATCTCTTCCAGTTCGTTTTTTATTCAGTCGACCTTCAGTGTTACCTGTGCCGGGATGCCAATGCGTCGTGTATCTCCTACCATTTCGCTATAAGATGGATAGTGTTGTGTTTTCACGGGTTGATTCCATTTTTTCCATCGAGCGTTGGCGATCGTAGATTTTGATAAAAATTGATTCAAAGAATGGGATTGTTTTAACTCTGCTCACGTCCCAGTGCTTAGTGGTTCTGTGCGTCAGTGCTGTGATGATGGAACTTCCGCGCTACTTACTACTATTAGCAAGGACTTCACTAGAGAATCTTCATCTTCCAATGGATCCTCCTCAGTCGCCCAAGTTTAATGTGCCTCTCTGGCAACCGTGGGTAGCATCGCCTCAGAAAGGTTGGTTGCATTCGAACGTCTGGTTATAATCCCTTGCTGCATTCATTACATTTTATGATAAATCATAATTGGTTAAAAAACATTATTTTTTTAATTTATCAATGTATCATATAAATATAATATATATTATAAATGTGTGAAATCTTTGCTTATGCAAGTGCATAGTTGCATACACATAGGAACATGCATTTCATACATTCTTATTTTACTTGATCTTCTGTTACACAAAATATCACACCTTAAAAAATCCTTACATACTGTTTGTTTGCTTGTTTGTTTATGCTGTATCTATTTGACAACTCACATGATTTTATGCAATATATTTTTGTGGAGACGGCATGTTAATTTCATTTAGCTGATTATACTTTTTCAATCGGTAACTAATTATATACATATATAGATACCCATGTATGATTTTAGTTGTACCAATGAGATAATAAATACTTCATTACATTTGAATTTTTACTTATAAGAAAAGAATGATTAAATATATAGGTACTAACATGTATAAAATATGAATGTTTTATATTTATATTTTATGTTTGTGTGTATTCGTCATATAATTTACATATATGGGCTTATTATTTTTTTCTTTTTGAATGGTTCCAACGGGTTTAATAAAATTGTCAACAAAGTATTTAGATAACAATGATCACCTTACATGAAATGTAATAAATACATAAGTTTCAAAAAAAAAAAATCAATTACAATGGTTAATAACTTATCTTACAATAAGTAGTATGTATTGTAGCATTCAAAGGTAGTTAACGATTAGGTTAACGATTGAAGTAAATTTACTGCAATCTCTTATATACTTTATTATTCTTATATACTTTATTATTTTACTTTAAAAGATACTTTATATTTGTTGTAGGTTGAGATGTTCTGTATATGTTGTTTCCAGAGACGCCGAGCACGGCGTCCAGTGGCGAGTCGGAGGGCGACCGCACGCTGTCTCCCGAAGCGCCCCGAGCTCCGCAACTGAAGGAGCTGACGGGGAAGTGGCGCAGGGAGAGACGCTCAACGCGCCTGCCTGAATATAGACCCAAGTAAGTAGTTAGTGAGGTTTGGAAGTCAATGAATGATGCTTAAGAAAGTGAGGAATGCGGAAGAACCTCGACACGCCTGCGAGGTAATAGACATTTGGTACTCTGTGAAGATATGTGTGTCAGTATGTATGCAAGTAGCTAGTGAGTTTCATATTATGTGTTAGTTGGCCGCAAGAGTTCTCTCTCAAGCGATATGACCGACCCTGGTGCCTAAATTTAATAGTCTGTATAAATTGTAATACATCTCGTGTGGTGTAAACGATAAAGGTATGTATCCAATTTCTAGTATCGCAGACATTAAAACTCGACGAAAGTCTTGAAAAACTTCTGTGGTCCATAAACCACTGTTCTCGACCTGGTATTAGAACGTGCTAGAATATTCTAAAATGCAGAATCTTTGGAATCTTCCACTAATGGAAACGTAGCAAAGACGATGCGTTATTTTAGTATAAATAAATTATGATGTGCCACATGGTTATTAAGAGGTTCGATTGCCAAATTTACTTGAATTTCGTTTATTGTAAAATTAGTTTACAAATAACATTCACAAGCTACACGTGTATAAGTTTGGTTTATCCACTTCCGAAATCGGAACTCGGCTTATAGTTTATCTGACTGTAATTACTTCTTGAGCTATCACTTAATGAACACTGCTTTTTTACTTTAACCTAAAATAGTCTGTTACGAAGTATGTTGTATTGAAAGATTTTTAGAAAATTTCAATGACACAACAAACGCATCGAAGATTTATGTACCCGATCATATAAAGAGTGGAACGTTGCAGAGAAAATGGCAAGATGGCGCTCCGGTCGCAGTCGTTCAACGAGCGGCGGAGCGTGGCGGCGCTGGCGCGCGCGGCGCCGCACAGCGACGGCGAGCTGTCCGACGGCGCCGACGACGCCGCCGGCCTGCACGTCAACGGCAGAGGTGAGGGGGATACAACATTCAATACTTACAGTATTGTGGATTGATTCTACAATAGAAGTAACATTAAACACCTGTACACTTTTGTAAATAGCTCATTTATTGTTATTACAAGTGTTGTATTCAGTAAAAGGCATTTGCGATATCATAAATTTGAGGTATATATAATGTGGACATGCGTAATATTCACAGAAGTAGTTATGTCAAAAAAATAGAACACAGATTATAAATGGGAAAATAGGAAACAATAGAACGCCGCGTATAGTTTTCAAAAGTGTTTACGATAAAAAATAGAACACGGGGATATTAGAATTGATAATGTCGCAACGACCTTGTGTATACACGAGTTGACTTCTATGAACTTGAAAAATTTAGTTTTTGTATACCCACAGAATATGTCAGAAAGCCAAGGATCTAATCTTGAACCACCATTATAATGCGAGCTCACATATATACAATTTAAAACATGTATATCAAATATATTACATTTTGTAAGTAGCAATATTCCGATTAGAGCGTAAAGTACTTTTCGTGTAATATTAATAATCGCTTCTTTAATCTACTATCAATAATATTTTCGTATAATATGGTGCAATATTGTGAATGAAGCGGTGCAACAGAAGTGAGATGTAATATTGGCGTGTCCGCAGCGCCGCCGCAGCGCGCGCCCGTCGACATGCGGCTGCGCGCGCGGCCCTCCGTCATCAAGCCCACCGACGCGCCCCCCGGTAACGTCCCCTTACTTATTTGTTGCTATTTTTTATACACCATCGCGACACGACCCTTGCTAATTAGGCAGAGAGCCTCGAGGATGAGATATTTTAATTCTTACAGACAGGAATTTCATCAAAGAAAGAAAGAATTCAAAGTAAAATTAAATGAGATTTGACTTGACTTCACTCCCCCTTTGAACGCCTCGCGTAATTTATATTAAATAAACATATAAAAGGTATACTGTGTAGCTACTTGTAGTATGATCATTGATAAAATTTGTTAAATACTACATTGTTTTTTTAACTAACACTATGGGTTGTGCGGTGATTAAAACTTTCTTTAAAAGTATTTATAACTATATTACACAAAATTGTAGCATATTATTAGAATCATTTTATGGCATCCACATCAGTAAATACGGTTCACAGATAATTTCAACAAAAAACTCGTGGCTAATAGCGGAAAGTTAAACACGTGACGACTCCTCTCAGTACATTATTTTTCGTCATCGTTTTGCTAACCGCTTGATGTATCCCGTTACAGGTTCAATGTCGATGTGTGATCCCGTCATAGACGAACACTTCCGGCGCTCGCTCGGCGACGACTACATGAACTTATTCAAGAAGAACGCCAGCGCGGAGAGCGTGCAGCCCGGGCCCAAACCCAACACCAAGGATCGCGCCAGCAGCCCCATACAGTTCAAGAGCGAGGAGCCACCGAAGCCGGCCAAAATCATAGCCATGGAGGTGGACGACGCCAGCCTCTCCGTCGACGACCACTTCGCTAAGGCTCTCGGGGACACGTGGCGTCAGATACAGACGTCTAGGCTAAAAGACAGCGAGCGGATCCAAAGCGCCAAGGGTGGCGTGGACGACCACTTCAGCAAGGCGCTCGGCGACACGTGGAAGAAGATCCAGTCGTCGAAGATCAACCTGGCGGGCGACGAGCCCAAGCCGAAGGATCAGACGAAGATCATTTCGAGGAGCGGCGTCGTGATTTAATGGCGGCAGTTCACGTCACGCGGTTCGGTTTACGGCCTCGTGAAGTTTACGAGGCGTTTTCATGAATCCAACTGGAGTGTCAATAAATTCTCACCTGTTCAACGTAAAGGTCGGCCCCGAGCGGGCGCCGCCACGCGGATCCATGACAAATTCTGTTACCTTACACGGTTTTGGTACGAGAGCTCGTTTCTCTTCAATGTAGTCAATTTGTTAGTCACCATTACACGTTATAAGTTATTACCTCAATTTATGCGCTTTTGCACAATTCACTATTATTGTATATGTAGATTTAGTGTTAGCGGGTAACGTGAATATTTTGTAAATAATGTTTAGTTGTGTCGATGGCGGTTTCGAATACACGCGTATTGTATTTGTATGTATGTATCCTTATTTTGAATTATGTTCCTTGTGAAAAATTTTTATTAAGCGTAAGAAATAATTTGGGTGTTTAGATAAAAAAATTTGAAAATGTTCTATGTACTCTAAGCTTAGTATTCGTCTAGATGGTTAATAATATTTAAATTATATTATCAACAATGTATATTTTGTTAACTATAGGGCACTTGAGGGAATTTACTGAAGAGATCTGTTTTGAAATATATATTTTTAAGCACTCACTGTAGTTGATAACTGTCATATTTTAAGATGCCCCCGCAACTCGATACCTGAAGCAGCTCTCAAATAGTTACTTCAAATGAACTGAAACACACTACCCATAATAAATATAGCTACTGAAATATAGACAAATGTTGCAATTTCTGAAACGAAATATTGTTTTCAACAACATAATACTATATACAACGTATTAATAACTTATTTAATAATAAAACAAATAAATCCATGTTTAATAATTTTCCGTCTGATATTATTTTCCAGATATATTTGTTTATAACTATTCGCTGTGAACGTTTACACTGGTTTTAATGTTAAATGTGATTTTTCAGTGAGCAAATCGAATCAAATGATGAATTAACAAGATATTTCATATTTCTAGTTAAATTTTCGAAATCAATTGTCTTTAAATTACCAATGTTACATTTAAAATATACTAATAACGATAGATTTACTATCTGTAAAACGATTAGCCTATTAACGTTAAATCCGGACAGAGATTTACCAAATGTTTGGAAGAGAATATATCATTTAATCCAGAGGTTAAAAATTACTGGTTTTCTTATCAATCGTATAATATTAATAAAGGAACTTGCGAGTTATTAGCGATACAAATGAGTCATATGAAAATATATATATAATTGGGGTAATTCGTAACTGATATTAAAACAAAGACCGTAATTTATAGGTAAGACCTGTTAGATTTTGGAGTTTTATCAAAAGCCTCTAAGTAATTGTCACTTAATTGACTTTAATTGCCCTGAACACTACAACAAACTATACTTGTACGAATACATTAATGTATTATATTTTACCGTTCTAGAATGTTCGTACTGAGATGTATACATTTTAGTTCACTTCATACAAGATCTTACATTTTAAAAAAACACTAGAGATTTAAAAATCTGGTGATTTCCATTATTGTCCTAGTCTCGTCTGCCGCTTTTTATTAGATCCCATTCTTTGCACACTTAGAAATTATGTAACAATAATTATATCAGTTCTTATCGATATGATCTCTGATAGATCTTGGAATGAGCAATACTGTTATTGGAAAATTACATTTGATTTAACTACATGAAGACACAGGTTCAGAATTATTTATTTGTGTCTCAAGATCTATTTAGAACACACTGAATAGCTTGTACTGAAAAATCCCACGTCTACAAGTGTAACACATTGTAAATAATGACTTTTTTCTATTTATGCACATTGATTAATGGAATAATTGTTCTTAAGGTAAATAAAACACAATTATGTAAGTAATTTGTTTCTTTTTTAATATAATACAAACCATTTTCGCTTGTAACATTGATATTATTGATTCAGTAGTAACATAATACAATACAATACATACACTTTATTGTATACCATACAAAGTACAGTACAGTACCAGTACCAAAGTACAGTACAAGTGCCAGAAAAACAAAATTTGGTAAAAACAAAAGACCGTCTTACAGCTAAACGAGCGATATCTTCTAGACAACCTTTACCGGAAGGAGTATATTTAAAAAAAAAAGGAAGTAAAGTAGTAATACTTTTTAAGGAGTCATACCTAATTGGGAAATTTTGTACTTTTGAATAATTGATTATTTATCTTAATGTGTGGCTGTTGATTGTCTGCATATTACTTTGGTATATTAAAAACAAAATGAATAGATAAACTACGTGGTTGATTTTTTAGGGGTGTTTTGTTATCTTTGTTTTATCTTCATGCATCTTACACTGGAGAAAAGTACCACAATATACTTGAGGCTACACATTCGGTTGCAAATATATGGATTGTAGCCGAACTTATGATTGTAGAGATAACGTATAATATTATTTACACTATAATAAGATGTTCATCATTATCATCAGCCCGTTATCATCCACAGCTGGACATAGGCTTCTCCAATAGCACGCCACTGAGCTTGATCTTCAAAAGTTCCATTTGAGAAATAGTTGTTACCTACTGAGAATTACAATGTCCCACTCATGTACCTGAATAGGTTTTGGAATGCATTTTTGCAGTTTGGAATGCATTTGGAATCTCATCGCTAGATATAGACCTCCTTTTAGTTCCACCAAACAAGGTTCTGCATCTCCTGATTCCAGCTATTCCAATCAAGCCACCAGACCAAAGGATTGAGATCCTTATACTCTTCTTACCGAGACAGCAATTATTTGATGACCTCTCTTCAACATTTTCATCTGCTTCTTATTGGCATTTTCTTCAACATTGTAGACTACATTGTTTATCCGCTTCATACTGGCATTTTTTCCTACATCGTAGATTGCTCATTGCCACTCTATCTTGCTGGTAAGAATTTTGAATTTATTGTCATGAAATCAAGTGATAATTCTATTACTTATCAAATAAAATCTAAAAATGAAAACTTTATAGCAGCAGTACCTCTGTTATGTTCCAAGTCAAAGGGGCCGTGGGGCGAACTCCTTAACAGAACTAAGGGTGGCTTATACTAACTTGAGATTGAATGCTAATAATTATGAATCAAATGTTAGGGACCAAAATATTTCGATTACTGTTTTAGCTTGTAATTACACAAAAAAACAAAATCCTTGCGATCATTAAGCGATCACATAGTCTAACATAGTGGCGACTATAAAGTAAGTGATATTGAAATTTGAAAAATTCTCCTTTAAATTAATATTTTACGGAAAATTACAAAATCGACAAATAGTTAATATTTAACATCAAATGCAACTATTCTACGTATGTAGATGAAGTTCTGTAAGGGAGAAGAAAAACATCTAAAATAACCTGCACACCTTACAGCTCCTAAATGTGCCCGAAGGCGTGTAAACACTACCAACCCTTGCTTGGCCAACGTGGCCAACCATGACCTTTACTTTCTCATTATGAGACGAGGTAGTTATTTAAAATTTTTTTTTATATATTCATTACACCGGTATGTACAAGCTATTACATTTAGAATAATCTTGTATAGTTTGTTAGCAAAGTATACATTTTATTCTGTTTCAGATTATTTTCACGCCTCTAGAATTAGTTTATGTTAACAATATGTTTACTGAAATTTTCTATCTGACGATGACGATCTGCAAAAGGCTTCAGGCAGATGCTGGATGCGACAAGCCGAGGATAGGGCGCGATGGCGCTCATTGGGAGAGGTCTATGTTCAGCAGTGGACTGAAATAGGCTGATGACGATGACGATGACGAAATAAATAGTCGTTTACGGAGTGTGCTATATAAACATGTTTTTATCTTACTTTTCTAGCCTAAATGTCAAGTTTTATACTTTGAGCATTTCTATTTTGTATACTTTTGTGTGGAACATCAAGTGGAACGATAAAATGATAATGGGGTTTTTTAAACGTTATGTAAATATTAATGGTCATTGTGATGTCTTCTCTAATCTTATAAACAGCGTTTGGACACACCCCTAGCAAATCCCAGTGGTAGGAAACGCACAGCTGAAGATCGAGCTCAGTGGCATGCTATGGGTGAGACCTTTCTAACAGGACGATGACGGACTGATGATGATGTTGGACGACACCCCTAGCGTCTCTTTTTAGGGCACTTACATTTTTATTACCAGTTACATACAATCAATCTTAAATAGGACGGCAGGAATAGGATTATTAGTATTAGTTAATATAAATTGTGAATAAGAATATTAGTTAGTATTAAAATAGTAATAGCTCTGCAGGGATAGAGAGTCTTAATATCATTTACTTTGTATTTAGTTAATACATGTCAGTAAGAGCGCAGTTATTATCAGTCCTGTTCTGAGTTGGTTGTGGAGGCGTTGCTGGTAGTGAATATTAAGACTTAAATTATATATGGAATTAATAGTGCTATTTACTACATTCCAATATACTATTTCATTGTCCTGAAATAAAAATATTGGGCAATGACTCCTTGGTTTAGTCGCCGATACATACAAAGTTACACAAGGATTGTCTATCGATAAGACTTCAATAATATGAACAAAAACCATAAATTCAATTAGGTACATATATAATAATTTAACACAGAACATCCAAAATTATTAACTAATACGATTTTATAGGCGGGTCTAATATACGAAATAGCCTGGTACAGCACGCAATATTTTAGTATTCACGACAGATGGCGCGATGTGTACTGGCGTGATGATTAGCCGCTATTCAGCTGCAGATCGTCCACGTTCGAGCACTGAATTCGAATGGTGCTAGAAAATTATACCACTCTACCCACACACTCGAATACAGTAGTCAAAACATGGCTCTATTATTTCTTCTGTCTTCACAAAGATTTTCTTCTTTTTTCGCTTCCGAGCCGGCGATCTTCAAATAACTCCCAATAAGCCCTCGTAGGTCCACATCCGCATCTACGTGTTTACGTATAGACACTGCTCGAAAACATTTTCCTCTTCACAGATATTTTTAAATATCTCTAATATGTCGACGCGAGCGTAGGTTTCCTCCACCTCGCCTCCACCTGCTTTACTCTGATAAAATTATATTCTACCTTAGCGGGTAATTGAATTCATACCTCCCCTTTTAGTCGCGCTACGCACATTCTCGGCTCGGCACGTTCGGTTGTACCGATTGGTTTCAATCGTGTAAGAGTGAATGAGCAAAATGAATTGAAATGCGTGCCGGCTTTGCCGTTCGCCTAATAAAGCCAAATCGAAAAAGTGCGTAAGATTTTATTTTATTCTACACGAGAATCTCTACAGAACCTAAACCTAATAAAACCAGCTAGTGCGAAAAGAACCTTATTGATTTCTATTTACGGATAAATAGTATAGAAAACTATAAAAAACGAACACGTGGTCGGTGAGGACGAAGAGGGCGTTGCAAAAGGAGGAACGACTATAGAGAGTGCATCTTTGCCACGTGAGTTCTCTTATTGATTCCGCCCAAACACGAGCCCCAATAGTCCCAATCCCGAAAAAGTTACATGTTGAACGCCTTCATTATTTACGTAGAGCGTAGCCCAACCTGTCCGGCCGTATCGATCGACGCCCGCCACGCCGCCACCCTCGCGAACTCCGCGCTCGCTAAATAATACATACTAAATTATGAAAACAAATTGTACACCTCATGCCCGGGCGGGTATTAATTAAATTACACGTGGTCACTCTTGCTGGAACGCTCCAAATACTTACTGAAATAAAAATTGTACGCACAGTAACCCTTATTACTTTAACCATTCGATATTTATTTAGGGCAATAGGAACAAACAATGAATTATAAATATCTAGGTCGCTCCTTCTTCTACGGTGGGTGGGGTTGAAATATGTTGATCATACGGTCAAAACAACTTAATATGACTGAAGATAAATAAACATAGTTCTCATATCGCCCGGATCAATCGCGTTAGGTATTCATTGAAAATGTTGTGTTTAATTCAACTCGTTAATTGAATTTAAATAAACGAATAAACGTTTTCAGGGTTCAAAACAATACAATTGTAGAATATACCTACGAAGATATTTTTAGTACTTTACCACTTTATTTTAAATGTAAGATTATCTGCAAATTTTAATTAATAAAATTAACATTAATAACTCAAATTTTAATTAATAACTTAAACTTTAATTTCACCTCTATCTGATTCCGTTACTTCTTGTATTCTTTGATATTATGTACCTACTATTCATATATAACAAGTTATATATTCTTTTGGGGTACTAAGGCTTTGTTTTATAGCACTAAAACATAAAAAACTTGCGATATGCAAAGTAATAAAGAGGATCTATTCGCTTATATTTTTACATATAAATCAATTACTGTTTTCTTCTATAAGTAACCTCTACGTGCTCTTCAGCCAATTTACGTAACATGAGAAAGGCGACTGAAAGTCAACACGGTGGATAAGAACCTAGCTACTGTTTACGAGTATGTAGGGTATTGTCCGGAATACTACAAGTTGATGCGGGGCAAATATTACCCCTGGTCGACGACTATTCACTGTTTATGTAAGTCCGACTGGAGAGATAAAATACAATTGCACCCGAACCCCTATTCTTTATAGTCTCTTTTTATTCTACGGCGTTTTCTTCACAGATGTTATTACTATTTAGATTTGTAATATGATATTTGGTCCGATTATTCTCAAGTGCAAAATGAGGCATCATATGTTGAAGGACATCTATAGGTAAGTGTCTCTTGGGACAAATTACATATAAAGTAGTTTATACAATAATTGCTAATGAAGATAACAAAAACCGACTTCAAAGACATTGATTTTTGACATTGATGAAGAATATTTTTTTTGCTTTTTTTTTCTTCATATGTATTTATTTCTATGTAGATTCTCTCATAGATGGAAAACCAAAATTATAAATTAAATTCGAACCCATACAAAATTTTCATCCCCTATGTTTTCACCTTGGGGGTGGTATTTTCTATGTACATTTAATAGGGAGCAAACGGAGAGTGTAGGGTACACTAAACAAAAAAGAATGTTCCAGATCGGTTCATAAATGACGGAGCTCTGAGGTAACAAACATAATATTTTTTATGTTAGCTAATTTCGAAGATCTTCTTTGGCAACACTATTGATTTTAATAAGTTATGATGCCGACTTAGCATCCAACCAAAACTATCACAAAAAATAAAACCGAAAACGTCACTAAATAGAAAGCGAGAATTTAATGAAGTGAATTAGGTTTTATTAGCACCCACTGCTTTTAACACGAGGCTCTCAGTTAGTACTGAACAACGAACACAGTTGAGATGTGACTGATGCTACACCAGTGGGAATACTTATTTAAAGCAAACGCTTGTTCCATGCGAAGGCACCAGGACAATTAGCTAGGTGCATCCTGTCACGAGCTACCGCATCCCAAACAAAGACTGTAAGGAGATACTTCCTCTAACAAAGGTTCTATTGGGACCTGGGGACACCTCGCCGCTGCGACAATATGAAAGAGATGAATCCTGCTCAGTGACATTTTCATGGCTCGCGATAGGCGGAGGCATAAATGTCAGAAACAAGCCGCGGGCACAGGACGTAAATTTTGTCTTTGATCTATATATCTTGTTTTATTTTTTCCATGTTGGTAATATATATACTAGTAAAATATATCGTACTAGTGTACTTACGTATTTATTATTTACATTGAAATGCCATATATTTTTTAATATAATCGCTGGAATACCTACTCTTCAGTTTATTTCAGATTAGCTATGATAGCAATTATTACAATAAATAATAAATAACGCTTCTCGTTCGTGGCCTTACATTGGATTTATCTTTGTTCTGGTCGCCGCGGACTTAAAAACAGATTAGAAAACATGATTATACAATTTTCCCGAAGCAGCGGCAATAATATCTAATCCAGAACAATGTGGCAATGGCGATGGTAACTAACGGTAGGAAATGTAATAGAATTATTCATTTTATATAAAATAATTTTAACAATATTACTAAGGAAATTATTATTGCTTAATACTTATTTACTATTATTAATTATTAAAGAACGGTATGTTTCAAAATACAAGTAACTAACCTAACAAAATTATTACATTAATAAGTACAAGTATACAGACACACCAACACTATAAACTAATAAAAAAAAGATTATTGGTTGTTTGTGGTTAATTTATCAGATGAGCATGTCTACGTGGGACAAACACAATAGTACCTACAGTAAAATTCTGATAAAACCTTAATTGATTTATTCCAAGTAGATCTCTGCATGAGGATGTTTTCATAAACCAGCGCATCTTTAAAGTTAAGTATAAATTACACATCTTAGTATTATCTTATTTATCACATCACCTTTAGTTATTAGATTAATCATATCAACATAGACGCTGAGTCACGATCACAGACTTAAAGGTCCTCGTATATATGTACCTAATTATATAACATTCGAGAGTCGCTTCCCATTCAGAGCCGGAAATGAATAGCCAAGCAATCATACCATAAAGTCAAAACTACGTTGTCATATTAGACATAGACAAAAAGGATTCATATCTTTATAGCAAACAGGCTTTTTTTACAGACATGTACAATACGCAAGGAACTGAAATCTATTACAAATGTAGGGTCAAAAGTGAAGAAATATATTATATTTATTACAGCCATGCATTTCTAGATTGTAACAGTGTCTTGTCACCTGATGCAAGCACAGAGGATCTAGTTGCGTACAAACCACCGTGTGTCATGAATAGAAATAGTACAGAGTCATGTTACCATTCAATACGACGTAAGGCCTGGAGAAATACGGCGCCACGCTGCGACTCTTCAATTAATTGTCTCTCAATAGAAACGTATAACATTTATACCATACTACCATAGTATTCTGTTAGTGATGTAGAGATCTATAAAACATTATTGCATGACGACTTATTATATTGCCACACTAGTTAAAATAATTGAAAACGAACACTACAAGGTTAAGAGTTAAATTGTTTTAAATATCATTTCTTTTATGTGTATGACATGTGACATATTTATTATGTGACAGTTCGTGTTCATAATAACTTATTTCAGTGTAATACATTTAGTAAAGAAATATAGAACAGTGCCTATTGCGAAAATAATAAATTTGTTATTCCAGGCCACACTTTCTACTGTATTTTGATTAAGGACGTCGTATGACTTAGTAATAAGTTCGTGGACGTAAAAAATGGTAATTTTTGAATAACCGAAAACACGTAACAATGTCTGGGTGAAATCATTGGAAGGCCGAATGTTATAGTAGGTACACCGTGCAAGAGGCCTGCATCGAGCAGTGGAATAAAAGAGGCTGACGTAATGATGATGACGAATAACTGATAAGACTTCTAGTGATTAAATTACGTCTGGCTTAACTTACGTATGGTTTTTGTATAGTCTGATTAGTTTCGCACCAATCATAAAGCTACTCGGCTACCTACACGTACAGGGGCTGTCCCGAACATAATTTAAACATTTATACTCACGAAACCTTTAATAGAATTATAGTTTAACGTTTTCGAGTCGAAGTTTACAATTCTCTAAGGGAACAAAAGTAATGCAAATGACATTTGCTCCTCCGAATCAGACGGTAAATAGGTCGCCGAAACTTCGAAAAGGCGCGGCACAGCTATTTAACGAACTTCACGTCTAACTCAGCGAAAGTGTTCGTCCTATTTGCGACTGATTTTGCTCAACGAAATACACACCCCACTTGCCTACCTCACATTTCCATCGCAATATCCATTTATTTTAATACTGTAAGTCTCTGTGGCGTCTTACACCGAAACCGCAAAGTCGAATTTCTTAATCAAGGAGCTCTTTTGAACTCAGTAAATTTTACACGGTTGTTTCTAAAAACTAATACATACTTATAGCCTAATAATGTACGCGTAGCTCAAACCTTGAAGCCGGTTTTATTCCAGACTGCTCTATGTAATTTAGAATTAATGAGACCTCTCCTTTAACGAGAATACAACTTGCTCGTTAGTTGAAAACTGAAGCCTTAATTATGGCATAGGGAAGGACCTTAGACCTCATACTTAACTACGGGTATTCATTGTTGTAGGTTTTTGTCAACGAACTGAAACGGTAAACGTACAGTAGGTAAGTTTGTGGTCAAGTGTGTGATTCCACTCTAGCTGACACTCGAATGTTGAATCAGTCGATAGGCAAACAGATCCTCGCCGGGACAAAGAACAGGAACAATGGGTCAGTTCGTAAATATCCTTTATCGTGCCTACATCCACATCGCAACCTCTCGGCCTTCACAAGAGTTCACAGACCTAGACAGATAAGACTACCATCGAAATAGTAAGTATAGCTACCCAAATATTTTATATCTAAGAGTCTAAGGCTTAGGTAGCATTCAACGCGATAATTTTTTATGTATTTTATTTAAATATATTGTGTAATTAGCATAGTTTCATTGCAAAATAAAATTATGTTCGATTTCGACGTTTAGCCTAGAATAAAAATATCTATATTCCTTTATTTGGTACACTGATATGATAGTGATATTTTTGGGGCTATGTGATCGCTCCGCGTCGTAGTTTTCACAAGTGAATTTCAAAAAATCCTTGCAAACGTACATTAAATTTCTTTTCTCATATTGACATGTATAAAGCAATGTTTTATTATACATTTATAAATGTTATGAGCAGTGTCAAAGTATTCTTTATAATGTACTATACTATTAAACTCACAAATTATCACGCAAATTGTGTAAATATAGTGGTGTTAGATCGAAAGTAGATGATATATGTACGTACATGGAAAAAATTAAATATTTTTAATAAATTAAAGATCTTTTAATTAAAACAAAACGGATCATAAAGTATTAAATATTCTTCAAATAAATTTCATTCTTTCACTAGAAATCAAATTTGCTTGATTCAAGAATATGTGTTAACCCACCCTACATAGCCAACCCTATATTAAAGGCGAAAATGTACGAAGATGTACCTAATTACTTTTAGTTGTAGGGATAGTTCCAAGGGTTGAATTATGAAATTATCCCGTTGGAACTTATACATACGTATAAACGTACATATATGTATAACAAGGCGTTCATTCCCATTACGAGTACTTCTACTTAATACTTTTGTTCTAAACTTTTCCTAATAATATCTTCCCGACTATCTTAGTAATAGTCTCATCCCTATTCCATCATAAGAAGAATAACATAACTAATGAATCGTGGGAATGTACATATTATATTCTCTTGCCTACCCCATCGGGGAAATACAGACGTGATATAATGTTAATAATCAAGACGATTTCTTTGCGCTGAATGTCAATGCTATCGTTAGAAGTGTATTATTTGTGTCCTAGGCATCAATAAATAACAATTTATTGAGACAATTAACGAGGTCGAGTCAATATGTAGCACGAAGAGCCAATCCTACGAACTACGTTGTTCATTCATTCATTTTATTCCAGTAAGCCATCTACTCACTTGACGAAGCACGAATACATTTCGTGTAGGTATATATATATAGGATTATTTATTCGGCGACAAATAATAATCAAGTAACTTCGGACTATCTTCGTCTGCTTGTGATATTTGACCTCTTTATATAATTCTTTTATGTAGAAAACGTCCAGCACAAAGTTGTGAGATATTGCTTCATTCGGTCTGTGTATTCTACAACACAAACTATTGTTGCAGAATAATATAAAGCTGGCATCGGGAGAATACATTTTTTAAATTAAAATGTCAAATTTGCTACGTTCAAAATAAAAATACATTTTTTTTAACATCCAATTCCTAATTAGGAGTTCGACGTTAAAAATACGATACGACGATACCAAGTTTTAAAATTTGCTAGGTAATTACGTACCACACTCCACTAGTGTAATGTTATGTATTTCATAATGTTAACGCCATAAATAATATACATACATATGTATATACCTGTAGTCCACTGTTGTTAGTTATAATTCAGATAATAACGACATTGGATTTGATATAAAAATTTGATCCCGGAGAGACTACCGTCTAAGAACTCATTCTATCGACAGCCAAACCATATTATTTATAGAAGTCTGATGATCATCTATTTTTATATCATCACATTCGCCAAGAATAAAAATAAAATATCTCGATCAAAAGAAAATATAGCGATTTGTTTATCTACTGAATTATTATCGACTAACACTACATTTAACACAGATCCTTTTGTTAGTCCGATAGGCTCGTGTACATTGACATTGTTGGCGAAGGTATAAATTGTTTTCTGAAACAACATTACGCAAACACTGGGAGTTATATCTCTTGTTTGAGGACAGAGAACGGACGGAGGCGTCCGGAAATAACGGCGAGATGATTCTGGCCGGACATACACTAAGACTCTTTGTTCACTAATAAATGTTGCGTAATTTCCGGTGAGTATTATATAATCTCTTGAAATAAATAACGTTATAATATTATAACGTAATAATCAATCGAGGCGTCGTAAAGATTAAGATCAATGTAAATATATCATGTACATATAATGAAACCCATTTTAAACTCACTCGCATTGTATACAAAATACCGGTTATTGTGAGAACCTCCCGAGCTCAATATCCCAGGCTGGACAGGATTCTCAGCGCCCGTCTCCTGCGAATTAAATCAGGTTTCCAATAATTGCCGCTGAGATTTTACTCCATAACTGGTCTTGTCCATCATTATACATGACATTACATCATTATCATAACATTAAGTAAATATATTGTCCTCATAGCGTGATTTCGGTAGTCAAAGCTTTGGAATTTAATAACAGTAGGTATCCAAAGACAAGAGGCTTTCAAATATTAAGCCTTAATTACTTAAGCTTCTTAAACAAACAGGATAATGGAAGAAGGATTAAAAAGTAAACTCCGATGATTAACCAATGGTCTGTTCATGTTTATCGCCTTATCTTGAGATTGTTTAATATCTCGGGCGCTTTCAGTTTATCGACTTTACCACAATCCTTTATAAGTCATAACCGAATATACGTTAATGCGAAACTTAAAACCGTTTAAAAGATTTTGATGAGATTAATGTGGAGATATTGTATCTAATTTAAGTGAATAAGCATAGACAAGGTTTTTTTTAAATTCCAACAGGATCTATTTAAATTGCAATTCTCTGTACAGGAGACAGAAGTATTTTTAATACAATTCTTCTTTAAGGGTTCTCTAAGCAGTACAGAATTCAATTGTCTCATTTTTCACTCACTTACGAGTACGTCCAGAAATACGAGCGGCTATTGGAATATCTTTGGAATTATAGAACTTTTTATTATTTCTTTGAACCACATCAATTTTATTACGGATTATGATATATATACGAGAATATTCGGTTAATTAATTTAGGTTACCAACTTTTAAAAAATATTTACGTTCTCTTTTATGCTTCACGGCCATCGCATAAAATAATTACATTAATATATATAATTGTGATTACGTAAAAATTCATTCGCTTTAATCTTTCGTAGACACTCGGGAGAAAATGTTAAGATACGTCAAAAGCGTTCTTAGAAAGCCTAAATAAATATTTGTACAATTTTCATATTTTATATAGCTTCGTTTAAACAACAATTAATTCACCATGACTGGAATCCGGCTGGAAGAAAACACATTGAAAAATTCTAATGAGTCCTACTTACGTTTGAAAGAAAATTATATTGTATCGCTTTAAAATATTTAGATGAAATGTATTGAAAAGCCGCAAGCATAAATATTTACTTCCAATATTAGGTACACAGTAGTCGATGCCCAGCTTGTAAGATAAATATCGATATCGGTTAGAATTTTCAAGGAGGGAAGATATTTTAAAAGAAATCTGTTCCCGAGTTCGATTGTAAATATTTATTTAAATATTTATATTTGTAATTGGCAGTGATTTCATAAACAAGAAAGTGAAGACAATTATTAACAATACCTTTTTATTCGCATTGTACAACAAAGATTTATAATACCTATTTTTGTATATATAAATAGTCGGGTACTATTAGATTTTTCTAATTTAGAATTTCTAGTAATGACTCGGAGTCTGGTTTTGTGCCCAGTGTATTGCAATAGCCTCACCACCCAATAATTTACCATAACGCTATTAGGTATTTAGGGTGGAGCTGGGTAGTACTCTATATGAACTATCTGTACAACACGAAAGAATTCATACAATCATAATATACAATCGCTATCTCGAGTAAAAAATTTATTGAGATGTGATTCTGAATGGAACGTGCAAGTTGAAAGTACTTGGCGTGAAAAGCGTAATGGTCCGTGTGAATACGCCCACCCCTTATCGACTGGCCGCGGCGCTCGTATGTGACCTAGTAAAGTCACCCGCTAAAAATAATACGGAACAAAGGCCTATCCGCTTGTTTAAATTAAAAATTAACGCGTTATAACAAAAAAGCTTACCTATGATACACGTATACCGTGAAAACCTTTCTATAGTTATTCATATTACCGAACAGTATTATAAAAGTAGTATTTTGAATTACTGGGTGTGGTAGCCTGACATTAGGACATCAAGTCATTTAACTCAGCCATTTGACCAAGTGAAACTTCAACCCTTTTTGAAATTGGACACTGCTGTTTATAGGCTATAGTCACCGCATTCTAGCCTATGTGCTACGTGTATACTATATAACATTATTTATTACCAACCATAGCTAAAATATAGCAGGAAATCCATTTTCCTTTTATATACGGAACGAAGTCGCTGGCGGTAAGCTCGTTATTTATATTTGCGCTATTTGAGAGGAAACGCTGAATATATTATAAGCGTGGAAAGACGTATGAGAAAGAGGTCATTATTGGTATACAAAATTGCGATTATATTCTCAGAGATCTGTTTTCTTTCGTTCTTTATTAATTTAGCACAAACACGGCTCCATGAATATACTGATTACACGTTGATCTCCATACAATTACGCGCGCTAGTGTCCCATTCTCCTGGTTACGTAAGCCCGATCTCAGGCGCTCCGCCTATTGTGCCCTCATTTGCCTACAAATACAAGGCGTATTTTAGCAAAAAATACTGCGAAAAACGATACGCTTATAGAATAAATGTGTATGGGTTTACTTAATAAACTTCATATTAATATAGGTATCAGTTCTTTGTTAACTTTGTTACAGGTTAACAGAATATATGAAAATATTTTATATCAATTAGCTTACTATATGTATGTACATTTTAATTCATAGAAAAGTTGTGGAAAATTTACAACTTAATAGAAACGTTACCTGAATGCAATTACTACTAACTAGTATCTTATCTACATTTTTAAGTGCAAAAATCAAGAAATATCGAAAAACATAATACATAAGTCAGTGCGCTCAATTCATTTCGCTGCGATCTTCGTTCTTCAAAGATCTGTTTAAAAATCTATTCATTTTTAAAAGAATACCAATATTATAATGTTGGACACAACAAAATAAGTATTAAATTTAAATGAGGTTCTTTTAAGGGCAACTTTTCACTTCACGCTCCGCCACTTTACTGCGTTTTGGGCTTTTATAATAGAAACCATAGAGAGCACTTTTAAAAGTTAGCATTGGCCTCGAGAGAACATTAAATATATTTATAGTGAAATGGAATTCCTCCGCTACAAGAATTGCTACAATATTCTCTCTCATGTACGTCATGTAGGAGAGGCTTACCAACAGGAAATCGGATGGCAACTCGGGAATATTTACTCGTTCGGATTTAAACGTGGAATAGGGATGTCCGGTACGTATTCGAAAGCCAGCATATATTTTTTTATTTTCACGGTTTAATGGAATAATTTTACAACACTAAGCGTTACCTCTAAAAGTAATTTAAGCCTGTAAGAATAAAAATAAAATATTACAATAAATTAAATCGATAAATGGCGAATTATGACAAACATAATAATATTTCTTCCATGGGCATGGATGGGTGGCTCCCTGAAGACATTAATTATTAGTTGGATTGCTTGTAAGAAAACGCGACCTGGTATCAAAAATCCCCATTGTGAATGATAAATAAAATACATTCATAGAAAAATAGCACACCATTGGCATTAGGTATCTGCCCTTTTATTGGGTGTCCCGAAATTAGAAGGGATCGGGTAAAATCTGCTGTCCAAACACAGATTGATAAATTTCATATTTATTAAAAAACGTTATAGAGACCCCTAAGGTGTTTTTAATCATTTATACATCATTTTTCTTTCATCACATTACAACCATTAGCCTTTCTCAAACTAGACCTGGACAAAGACTCCCCCCTCTCCATTGTAATAGGTACCTACAGGCGTTTTACTTATAATCTTCAACCCGCATGTTCTTCGGGGATCAATCCTTCCCTTGCAGTTACAGATAAGTGACATTTAATACTAAAAATGGTGGTAAACTTTCGTGGTAAAATCAGTAGTGTGTTAGAATTCCAACCACCGACCAGAAATGGTAGGCAGAGAGAGACACACCAATACACTATGTAACAAATACAACAATGAAAGAAATTTCCTTTGAATCATCCATATGATATTATATTCGTGTGCAAAGAATACGACATTTACTTTTCCAATCTGACAATCCTTTGTACGGCGTAGGGTTTGGTGGAAATTATATTTATCGTTTTCCGTTTCTAGTCAATCGTTCACAATAGAATTTTATTACTGGCAAAGTATTGCAGATGTATTTGAGACGAAACGTGACCCGGACTACATAGTCCGGGTTTCGTATGTGTGCGGAAATATTCATATAACATCGAAGCTTGAGCGTACTCCCTAGAAGTCCTGTGTTATGTTACGGATAGGAAATTGTTAAGTTGGCGTGTTACGTTATATCATACAAATAAATCACTGTTATCATCATCATGGTCATCGTAAGCCTCATTATCTTAACTCTTAAACGTCTCGCCTTTTAGAATAAGGGTTAAAGTCGTAGTCTGCTTCGCTTGCCAAGTGCGGATTGGCAGGCTTCACACGCTTTACAGAACAATGCGTAGAATTCTAAGATATATAAGACTCCTTGCAGTAGTTTCCTTTACTTTTATATCTTCTGATACTTCATCATAAAAAAAACTACTTAGATTAATAGTATACATATTTGCCTTTATAATGTTACAGCTACTACATTATTAAAAAAAAACAGTATAAGTAATAGGTACTTATATGTCTAAATGCCGTGTGTGGAATTTTCCCAAAATAGTTATAGTTAAAAAAATCTGAAGACTAAAAATCGTCAGTTACCTCGCTCTGTAATTAAGGGGTTTAGCGAGATGATATAATAATATTAAATAATATAATAATATTAAATATACATATAAATGGCAGTCTGCAAACAGATTGAACGTTTGTTTGTGGTTACAAATGCATTGAGCCAATCGGATAGGCTTACGTGCCGATTATCATTGGCTTCCACACTTGATCAAATGCGATTACGGACATTTGACTTCAGTTGACAAATAAGCAAAAATTAAAATAGTACGCAAGATACTTTGAATAATAGCCTTCCGGACATATTTCCATGGAAATAGGAACCATCAAATCATTTTTAATTAAAACAATAAACATATCTAATGAAACTTTTTGTTATCCGCATTTAACTATATGTATCTACGTTAACACATAACTTCCATTTGCTTAACTGTGATATGAAATAAAGGCATGTTTTTTGTTTCTTTTAATCTGAGTAGGAGCAACGGTACTTACTTCTAGTTTTAAAGCTATAAGAGTTCTTAGTTCCCGAGAGATCCAACCCAGATAGCTAAAGTAACGGCTCCATCTTTATTAAATGATATCTTTTATAGATATCATCTTTCCTTCCTCGTTTAACAAGAAGATAATATAACGATGGGTCAGAGTATTGAGAGAATAAACTCGACATAAAATTTTTCATGTAATCATTACGAATGATTTCTTGATCAGCGTCATCAATCTTCATACGGTTGATCTGTTGGACACGGGTCTCCTCTCAGAATGAGATGTAATATATTTTTTTATTATCTTATAATATATCTTATTGTATTCGTACGTTATATTTACATTTTAATCAATTCTGGGCATCAATTATTACGTTACATTAGTTTATGGATTTTCCGTATATTTCCAAGCAATCATTTGTTTCGTACGTCGTTTTTAGAAATAAAGAATAGAACTTACATTTTTCGAACATATCTAGGATAATTGCGGACAGTTTTGTGATACTTGTCAAGAAAGATGAAAAGGTAGTAATTCAATTACCGTAAAACACGAAAAGGTGTTTAAAAGGAAAAAAAATGATATGTACTTACAGTTGTTAAAGGAGTAGTAGGTATACATCACAAATACGAAGGTTACGTAGAAGTGCCTAAATTTCGTGTACGCGTAGATATGTAAACGCAACTCATTAAAGTTTTCCTTTGACAAGCCGCAAACACAGGGTATGCCTTTTCGCGTTTCACTGCCTTGTAAGTTTCGTAACAAAGTTGTTCCTTCAACACATTAGCTTTTGTGAGAAGGTCGAAGTCAAATGTTAAATTTTCCGAGGGTTCTTCGCTGCTCGGCCTTAAATTTGAAACGAACATCATACCTGCCTGTTTTTCCCGAAGCTCTAATATCAGTTACTTCAACAAAGTAGGAAATGTTTTTAAAAAATACTAAGAAATAAACATAAATAAGGATTTTTGAGAAATTTTTATTATTGTTTTAATTCGCCGTGTGACATATAAGGTGGAAAATGCGAAGTTATACCTAACTGTGAACATGCCTCAACAGAGTTGTAACACAGGTTGCCCTGGGTTTTAACCGTGGCTCCGCACGCTGTCGTTGTCAGATGTCACGAATTCATGCCTCGTTGCTGACACCACGACCGCATAGCTGTTGCATAACGGTTACTATATAGTCATAATTGCATACACAACAGGCCAGGAAAATTGTTTTGCCATTTTCATGGAAACGATACTTGCTCTCACTTAATTACATATAACAAAAACTGACAAACTAAGCGTGTAAATTTTCGCCGCACATTTTGTGCAGACTAATGATTTCACGCCAGCCCCGACCGACCCAAATATGTATTTTAGGCTTCGCGGAGGCCGTAAAGGTGAAACTCTGAAATGATTTAGGACTTTTCCTTGGCACAATAAAATAGACGTACGACAAGACTGATGGGTTCTAGATAGCGCGAAACATAACACCTCTATACATTATTTACTATATTTTAAAGGTCATGATATTCCATTGCTTACAGTTGAGATCCGACGTTGGCGTCTTATTTTTGTTAATGCAGTGGCATTCACTGTTCTACACGAGTTCTGAAATTAACCGTCTGTAGTCAGTGTGAGCTAATTTCAAAAACAAACTTACTTTTTAAGATCTTTCATATTTACGACTGGCCCGTTAGTCCAGGGGACAGCGGATATAACTGCTGCAAGAGGAGTGATCGTTTCGACACCCTCACTATCAGCCTGTCGTCCACTGCTGGTCATACGCCTAACGTTCCATACCCAAACAGCATAATATTTGCGTGAGGACCGTAAGTATTTGTTCAACGTATTGGGGTAAAAAAATATGCATATAAGTATATAGTTAAATGTATATATCAGGCGTTTGGTTGTCATAACATAAGCTCTGCCTTATTTGGGATCTGATGGTCATATCTGGAGATATTCGAATACACCCATTTTATATACGTTTTTGCTGTCCAAAAATACTATGGTATAGTAATTCATATTATGTACACTTATTGAAAAAAGGCTCACTATATTCGTTATAAAATGTAGTGTTTATAACTGGGGTAATCGTCACTTCAAGGTCACCCCTGTAGTCTAAACTGGAATCCTATTACCGTCTAACGTACGATCTTATTAGATGTGCGTAAATATATCTTGACGTAGACGTTGGTGCAACTGTAATATTCATGTACACAAGACTGAATACTTATACCTATAACCAAATACATCTACACTTCAAAGTGATCATATATTTTAAGTTTTTATGCTTTTTGATCAAAAGAAAGACGATCTGAAGCTAAGACGTTCAAGAAATCTTATGTCCTGAAAAACCTGTGACCATCAATGAAATATAGACTTTCCTAAATTTTCATATAGGTACACAGTTGTTTTGTATGTGCGCATATCATTAAATTCCTCCTAAACGGTTGGAATAGTTACGATGATTTTTAGCTTGTGTTGCGACAATGTTTTATATTTTTTTTAGGGTAATACTTACGGTAAGGTAATAGGTACTACATACTTGCTAATATTTTTAAAATGAAAAAAAAAATAAGACCTGACGTTGCTCATGAGAATTTTGACCTAGTTAATAACAGGCACGTTTACTTTCAAATATAAATAAGTTACAAATCGAAATTACACATATATTCCAAAAACGAAATTTAAGAGAAATACGAGCGATATACGAGTGCGTATGTGCCAAAGTTTAAATTATATTCAGCAGACCTCACAATATACTAATTTAAACAGTGATCAAACTTAATCCTCAAGAGAAGTGACGTACCCTTAGCCGGCCCCAAACTATAATTGTGCAAGTATTACTTTATTAAACACATTAGTTTAACATTTCACTATCATATAAGAAAACTCTAATCCGTTGTATACTACTATCAACTACCATCGTTCAAGCTGTTCATAGTATCTTAAACTTACAACGTAATTGCACCTGGCACCTGCTATTGGAACATTCTGGAGCTGCGCCGCAGTTAGTTTCACTACTATTAAACACTACTAAATATTAACAGTGATTTAGGATATAATACTTGCAAGTTGCCTAAACACCTGCACCAAATTTGACCTGGCCAAGTTACTCGTATATTATCATAAAAGCTCGTTTAATACCTTTCTAACGAGACACTATAAATTTGTATCTTTGTTCAATTTTAGACAATTTTACAATTCTAGTCACAATTTTAAAGACTCCTCCGAATTATGTATTTAAAAAATAGACAGGGCTCTTTTGTGAAATATTTCTTGTGATCCAATGAAAACGGCACGATACCTAATTCATGTTCATATAATTTAGGTATATTATATGTTTTTTCATATCATTTATATCATTCATTTAGGTACATTATATGTACAAAAATGGCATTAAGTATCAGTATGAAAATACAGAATTGTAAAAAGTGCTCTTTTTATTTTGTTAGTCTGCTGCGTTGATATACATTTTTGTGCAATAAACTTTCATGAGCATAAACGTAAAATTAAAATCCCCGATGTGACATTTTTGATAATTATTTTTATTTTTATTTAATATTTTATTATTTACCTGCCTGATATTTTTAATACAATATAAAAAAATAAAAATGTGTGTTATAGTAAAATGTTGCGTGTATAATTATATATCTCCTAAGAATCAAATCGTGTCTGTTCATATATTAATTGTTGTGGTCGTCGTTTTCGAAATTCAGGCATATAGGTACATATACATATAGACATAATTGCAAATGTGAAACGAACTCGGAGTGAAGTCAACTTTCGAGAAATATTAAAATCGCTTAGTAATACGATAATAGCCTTCGTTCCGGGAATTGTTACCAAATTCTTTTAAAACCGTTTAAATATCGATAATGCGGTCAACGCGGAAGCTGATCGAATAAAACGATATCGGGGGAAGTGAGATCCACAGGGGAGCTATTGTAACATTACGGTACGGTCACATTTTAATAATTTTATGGATAGGACACTTTTACGTTATATTCTTAATGATAAAACATTGATGTTTCTATGACTATATTCTCATTTGATACACTAAGGAATTTTCGCTATTTGCAAAGGCAAGTTTCAGGGACATTCGCGTCAGAATTTTAGACGAATTTCAGACACAGGCATTCTAAAAACTGGATGAATTTTTAAACTAATTCAATTGTTGTATATAATAATAATAATAAATATAAGACTAAGACAAAAGCATTCAATGTTTGATGTGCACTAATGACGACTAATAATGCAATCGACTACCTATTCAAATCCTATATATGATGTAATATAATAATAATTATAATAATAATAATCGACCCATTATAATTCCTCTGTTGGAATATGGATCTCCTCTCATATTGAGAGGGTTAAGGCCATAGTCTGCCACGCTGGCCAATGTAATATAATGTATACGAAATACATAATACTTGTACCTATAGAATTAGCTCAACTGTACGATATCCTCCTTTCGTACAAACACCATTTACAAAAATAATCTTTGTGGACACCCCTTGCGATTAGTAAAATTAATATCAATAGTACTGTAATAAAAGAAATTTGGTATAAATGGATAGTTAAATCAATACTGGATTGGGGTACCTGTCCACCGGAACAGACACTGAATTTATTTAGATTGTATCTCAAGACGCAAAGCCCTCGGCCGGCGGGCCACTCGCGCCAGGGCCACGCAAAGGAGTCGTTCAGATTTCACCTCGGCCAATTGTAAAATGTAATGAAACGACTAAGAATTTTCATTCCACTTATCGCGAGTTGCTTATACTTATAATTAATAAAAAAAACGAGCGTTTTCACGAAAACATCCGAATTTAATTAAATTCTGACTACAATAATTAGGTATGACAATTATTTGCATAAATATTCCACACTTAATTATTGTTTGGTAGTGATGTTTCGCAGTGCAAAGTTTTAGTTGATTATATGGCACGTCTTACGTTTCTTATGAAATGGTGGCTCTTTTTCTTTCATGTTAAGCCATCCTTTTCGAACTCCTAATATTTTTAAGAACGTGTAACATATTTATTTGTCACAAAAAATGTGAAAACCTTTTGTGATAAATATCTTTGTTAACCACAAAAGGCCGCACCTTTACACGCGAGTAATTGAATACATAAATGAATTACGACCGTGACTATCGTTTAACGCACTGTTTATAATTTATATGAATAAAGATGAAAAGGTTTTATTATTGCTTTACGTTTTCGCGGTGCTGTATGAATATTAAATAGGCCTCAACCGTTTCAATGGAGTTTGGCTTAAACAAGCGCAATAATTTTAATAAGCGCGGTAAACTTCAGATTCTTAGATAAATATTTTATAATATTTCAACATTCATTATATAGCAAATTACGAGCAATTTAACGTAAAATCCCTAAAGCTATGCCTAGAAAACTACACAGAATCAACATCCAATTCATTATAAATACCTACTCGTATTTACAAGATTCTTTGGTTTAATAAATGTATTTTCTGTCGTTGTGTGTATCGATTGGTACATGCGCTTAAAGTTCTAGCTCATTAGAGAAGTACCTTAGTACCCAAATAACCTTAAAGGATGCTATATAATTTAGCTACGAAAACATCAAACATGGCGATATTAAATGTGTATAAAAAAGAAACGGCTAGCCTTTATCTTTTCAACGAGCTATGTTGATAAATACAAAGCTGTGACAGTAAATTCTAATTCCAAGCGTTTTCCTGCACGCGAACTCTTGCAAGCCGCATAAATTAGAGACACTCATACTAATGTACCATACTATATAATTATATCTATTCGTTTTACCAATTTAAAAATATTAGTAAAATAAACAATGAGTTATGAAAAGTACATACCTAACCTCAAAAGATGAGAAAACAAGATGGCGGAAATCAAAAATATGGCGACGAAATAATCATTTAGCAATATTCCAATTATTGTTAATTTAATTTTGATTTGGTGATTTTAATTATTACTTTCGAGTAGATGAATCAAATAATTAATTCCCTCTCAATTGTGCTTATAACCACAAATGTAGATAAATGTATGCCAATAACAACTGTAATAATAAAAATTTGTTTACAATTCGGTTCGTTTGCTCAGACCATACCTACTCGTACATATGTATATTTCGTATCAAAAAATGTTGTGAGGCAATATTACGCAACATTATGAAATAATTATAGGTATATTATATTATATTATGAACGGAGAGATTAATCGGCAACATTCATATATCAGATCTTTTATTAAATATTGCAAACGAAAGGAGAAGTTGGCGTGCGGTATGTACGTGATCCGTGTTAGATATTATTACACGAAAAGTATTCGATGCATAGACTGACAGTTCAGTAAATTTTGCGAATAAACTATTATAATCTGTCCAAGTATATTATAACTTACTGAAATATAAAATGCACGATATTAAAACGCTAGCAGTAGAGTACCCACCCCAATAAACAGCAGTCATTTTTTCGTAAAAGACTCTTGAAAAATGTAAGTAGTTTGCAGTAAAATTTAATTTTACAATATTAAAGAAATAATTACATTCATAAAAGCATTTTTGAAATACGTTCAAGAATACATTTCTTAACAGAATGATATAGTACCTACATACACTTGCACCGTATCAAATAATAATGTTCACAGTGCTAAAACATTACTTAAACGAGGTTAAATAGAGATCGCTTCTATTGACGACACAATTTGAATAAACTTAGCCATGTCTAAGGCTGAATACGTGCAAACGTTTTGCCGCAGCGTCGATGCGGTGCCTGTTCGCACCGGCCCATTTCACCTTTATTAAAATTAATTTAGCTGAACAGAAGCAACTGCAGCAGACGGAAAGTGGGTCAATGGCAGGCTCCCTAGAATAGAACTCACTCAAGGGTGGATGAGTTCCATTGTTATCCGTACGATGTTATCAAGAAATAGCGACAGCATTATGATTTCAGTTATTCCCACTTTTATAAAAAAAAGAGGAGACAGTTCTCAACTGTGAAATTCGCACAACATGTTCTCAGTTATTTTTTACTTTGGTTTCGTTATCAATTTCGTAGATAAGAATTACAAAGATATTAACGTAAAATTATCTTACAAAATTTAGAACTAAAAATATCGTATACACAGAAGTAGGTACTTTAAAAAAAGGTTCTTTGTATTAAAAACAC
>DWDT01000012.1:0-41781 GCA_018245595.1 Microceris scylla
CAGTGTATGAAACCAGACTCACCACCTAGTCCATGGATCGTCAATTTAAACGGTGAAACGTGGGAGATTATACCTAGCACTCCTTTGTCTACTTCGCGGGGGATCACAAACGTGATATAACGTTTAAAACAGAAAATAACAACTAATTGATGGTGTGGATGATTTCACGATGTGTTTTTGTTTTTGACGATAGACGTACATATACCTACATACAATACAGACATACGAATTAATTTTTAAAATATCAAAGAAAATTATTGATATATGTATTTATTTTGCTTGCAGAGAGTATCAAGAGTTTTTGATTCACTCTTACTAAGCGAAGATGCGACACGTAAATTATATGTATGTTGTAAAACATTAAGATGAATATATACTTATAGAACCTACATAACCTCAGTGTTATGATGGTGTTCATTTCTTGAACAGTATGATTAAAATAATGACAAATAAGACATTAAATGTATGTTATAAATATTAGATTCGATATAGTTTTATGATGAAACGTCTATTTGATGCCATGTACCTAATTGTTTATGGCAAAGTTAAATTTCTTCTAAATAACTTTTATAATAGGTAAGGTTGGTTTCTCGTCATAAAACTTAAGTCCAAATGTAAGTATATGAAATTACACCTGATTGTGCCGTCTCCATTTCAGAATAGAAACGTGTATTTTTAATTTTTTTTTATTAATAATTTATATTAAACGCTATATGATTTTTTCAGTATATTTTCTTAATAATATACCTAATTATGAATTTTTTGACGTCCTAAGTTGATGACGCTAATTCTGAATCGCGCTTTTGAAAGCCTTTCTGTGAATACATACATAGGTTACATATACTTGACTCTTCGAATTATTTCGGCATAAAACATATAAGTTTAACGCAGGTATGAAACATTTATTCAATGATTTGGTTGTACGTGTGTGTGTATGGTGTATATGGCGCGCTATGATATTGTTTATTTTATTATATCGTTAATTCCATGATTCCTAGTGTATACCTATATTAATAAACCACGATTTTTATGTAAAATAGAGAATTTCTTACTAAGTTATAAACATAGTCGTGTTCTTACTCTATCTTACGTCCTCAGAAGTGTAAGAAAATTCGTTGAGTTCTAAAGCTCAAATGGTGCCCTTCGAGGCTGATAAGGGTATCCCTTGAAAAGTCGGTCTAAGATAAAACTTACCATATTATTCTGGTTTTTAACTATGTTAAATATATACTTAAAAATGGTCACTTAAATAGTAAGTATGAAAATTATTGAAAAATCTAGGGAACCAAATTTTTCGTGTTGGAGTTCTAATATACACCGTGTTACAGACTTGAGTGCTTAGCTTGTGAAGTTTTCAACAATTAGGTAAATTATACATGAAATTGAGATCATTTGTTAATGACTACATTTGGATTGTAAAATAAAAATTCGACTTTCTGTGATTCCACCATTATTATCATCATCATCATTAGTATTTCTCAGTCCTCTGCTGGACCTAAGCCTTCCTCAATGAGCTCGATCGCTCCCTGTCCTCGGCTTGTCGCATCCAGCATCTGCCTGCAGCCTTTCGCAGATCGTCAACCCACCGGGCTGGAGGGCGTCCTACACTACGTTTGCCGAGCCGCGGATTCCATACTAATATTATAAATGCTGAGTAATTTCTGTACGATATATTAGTTGCACTTTCACGCCCAAATCGTTAACGATTTTGATGGTTTTTGATACTTAGACAGCGTCGACTTTAATAGAGACATCAGTATGTCTTTTCGCATTTTTAAAAGTAGTATTTTCACCCGAAATATTCTTTAAAATTGTTGGAAAGATTTATTTAAAATCTGTGGAATGTAAAAAAAGTATTTAAAATGTTGAGAATTGTTAAATTTTCTACAAATGTAGATAAGGGGGGGGGGGAGGCTAAAGCTAATAAGAAAACACACAGTAACAAACTAAAAGACGCCCGAATATTTTCATGAAGAAGATATACGAACTTATGCCTGAAGTATAAGGGTTCTCCCTAATTAAGGCAACATAAAACTTTTTTGACTTCTAGGTTTGTACGAGTAGCCGTGGTTATTGTTACAAAGAAATAACAAAATACGACTTACAAAATCGATTAACTAAATGAACCGTCCGACAACTCCTTTCGCCGGCGGTAGTAACTGTAGACACACGGAACAGATAGATAACTGTATTCCAACCGTGCAGTGTGTACGTTAAAAAATGTACTCTGACCTCAACAACAACTCACTCAAACAATACAAAAAAACACACACCGACAGATTGACATACGGTTCGACTACCGTTCGGTTACCATCGAGATGGGTGGTACGCTACCCGCGCTATCATACCATCTCTCATCATTATCTATACCTCATCGATCATTATCATATCACGAATGCCGCAACTATTTGTACTATGCAACAATAGATGGCGCTTTCCACTAACACACGAATCAGCAGCATCATCTACCAATTAGCTTCGCTTTTCTCTTTCACTCGTATACCAGCTGGGTGTGCAAGAGAGGGATGGCAGTACGCCTTAAGTTTTCAAAGAATCGTAAGCGAGGCTTGATTGTAATTGATGATGTGATTGTCTAATGCCGCTTTGAGGTCAATAAATTTCTTTAATCGTGAATCTTTCTTTGCAGGTCACGGCGGCTTGGTGGTTTCGCGATAAGGACTTTTACTCAGTCTGGTTTCGCGTCCGGGAAGATCAGCTTAGGACTTGCCCTAATATTTACCAACACCTTAGTTCTGTACATATAGTTTTGCCATTGAACGGCGCGTAACAGTCGATATAATGGTTTCTTACATTAAATAATTAAAGTATAAGTTGTTTACCGTTATTTCTAGCAAACCATAAACTTAAGATTTTTGGGCGCGAATTTTTTTCAAGTAGTATTGTTAAGTTTGGTAAGCGCGTCGATAGTTGGGAGATAGGGAGATAGACACCAGGGGGGGCAAGGCGGCGTGGTGGCGCTCCACGGGGGCTGGGGGCGGGCCGCGCCGGCGCCCGCGCACGCCGCCACCACGCTGGTGGGCGGGCTGGTCGCGCCGCCGCGGGAACCCACCACGGCGGCTGAAGCCTTCTGGAAAATGCCACATAAAGGTAAAATAATATTTTCACAAGTCTTTTTTGATATTTACTTTTATTGTCCCCATAATTATTATAACATAACGTCAGGTCCGTTACGGGTTACAGGTAGAGCACTGAGTAACATACCTACATATATCTATCCTAACATACCTGAGGTGTCTTTTCTACATTCATCAGTTTCTTTAAGCCGCATTATATATTTTATTGTAAGGAAAGATATAGATGGCAACACTATTGTCGTTATAAAAAGGCGGTTTTGGCACGCAGAAACTGAACTATTTAGCTTAAATACAATATCTCATAGTAACTAACAAAATATCCAAAGTTCGAAAGCATACAAAGGTTTGCTTGTGGGCAGATTTTCTCTGGCCGGCTCGAGCGCCACAAAACCTCTACAATAGAGTCATTTTAATTGAATTGTAGAGTTATCTCTTCATTTTCTTATACACAGGTTTTGCAGTTTCCTTATTATTAACTTTCGTCAAGTTCGCAAAACTCTGTTATTGTAGAAATATTTGTTAAAATGATTAATTTGCACAGATTCGAAATAAACTCAAATAATGCTTCTTTCTTCTTTTAATTTTAAAAGCAGAGCATACTCGTACCTACTATAATATTTTTTTACGAGGTATATATTATAAGAGTATACCTATTTATGTCAATTTATTTCGTGGTCATATATTATCGTTGTTTATGTATGCACACACACACACACACACATACACACACACACACACACGAACACACACACACACACACACGCACACGCACACACACACACATATATTTATTTATTTATGTATTCCTTATAATTTTTTTTATTTTTGCTGGTTTTTGCTGGCTGGCTTTGCTCCACGGGTTGACTGGTGGAGAATGCCACTAGGCACTATGTTCGCTCTTTGTTATGCCTGTAGGTACATGGCGTGCATTCTCTAAGAGTTGAATGATATAAGAATTGATTACAATGATATGACAATGATTTCATTATCACACAAAATATACCGCTATCGAAGATCATAATATTATACATGTTTAGATATCATGTTATATTTTACTTACGTCTGGAACAAGTTTGTGTGACACTCTAGCAATTTTGCAACGAATAATAACAAAATTATACTCGCGCCCGTTTGTCTATTTGACTGCGCGATATCCTGAATGTTTATGATTTTTTCAGTATACTTATAGTTACAGTATTCATAACAATGTCAATATAAACAATACAAGGCCTCTCTTTAATTTTAGGGGTAGTGAGAGAAGAGTAGTACCTATTATTAGTTATGTATTCGTAGATTATAATGAACGAACATATTGTAGCAGATACCACATTAGGTTTATTAGTAATGCTAACAAAATTCCACAAGCTATTGTACCTGTAAGAAAGCTCTAACTGGCAGTTGGTAGTTTTGAGAACAGTGCCGCGCGCAAGTTCGACGCTGCCGGCCGCGCCACTTAGCAGTTAGTTTTGTTCACTTACCTACACCTACATAGCAGTTGAGACAATTGGTTACTAATATCATTTTGTGGGTCTATTTATTTAAAATAAATATAAGCAACAGCTTTTCAAGTATTGTATCTAAGCAATAATTATTTCAATGTTTATTTTACTGGGCTTTCGGTGTATGTACATAGTTGTTAGTGATTTCAATGCGAATTAGAATTGTGGGTTCGAAAGCTAACCATATAAGAAATTAGTGTTATTAATATGAATATTTATTATGTGTCTACTATTTAGCTATACATATTATATTTCTATGTATATCAGCTACCTAGTGTAGAATACCTACCTGGTGTTTTCGTATTCATTGTACCTACTAAGTAATGTCATTAGTCATCATAAAATCTTAAAAAAATATACAATGTGACATTTGTAAGTGTGAAATATATTTGAGTCTTGATAACTATCTATATATATATACCTACATAATATATACGTGGAACTGGAAGTTAGTTTAGCGCCGCGCAGTACACAGCCGTCCACGAGTTGGGCGCTTCACAACTGCTACTTGCAAGTTTCGTTCACTTCACAACTACACAGCTGTGTCTTTGAGCAACGCCAATTAATAGTTATAAGTATTATTTAGTGCTTGTAATAAATACATTGTATTTCTTTTTTAGTTATTTCTTTCTGCATGATTAGCTTCATTTCTAAATCATTATCAGCTAATTCCTGTCAACTGATGGACATAGGTCTCTTCAATATCACGCCACTGAGCTCTATCTTCAGCTCTGCGCGTTCAACCCGGCCACTGGCACTTTCTACTTATTAGTTATTCTGGCTTAGTAACTACATAACTCTTTGTATATATTTTCTTCAGGTATTCTTTCTTAATAGTTGTATAATCCTGGGTTATTAACTATAACTACAAGTCTGATGACAGCAAGTTATTTGGAAACAATACAAGTTTTATTTTATGGTTAATTCAAGCATTGTTTGTATTAAGCCATTCAGTGCTGAGCGCAGTATGACGCATAGATACAGGAATCTGTCCAATTTGGAATCGAACTTGCGACTTTTGGGAGCATAAAATACGAGGTAAAGATTATACACCTCTGCAATACTAACAATACTAAAAAACTTTTGTATATCTTTTTGGGCTTTCATACTAAAATGAAACCGTCCATTACTCCAGCAGTGGGCTTTAAATTAGATTCACTCAATTGTATAGTGCATATATTTCAAAAAAGTGATTAATCTACTTAAAAGTGTAACCTAATGTAACCTAAAATACTTTACGATGTCAGTTAAGATAACTTGTTCGGAGTTGGGAGAGACTTTTGAAGTCAGTGGTTAAACAAGCTGACCTCCGCGGAAACTCCTGTGCGCCGAGAACTAGAGTCGTTACTATTTTTAATTGTCAATTTGCACTTGTAAAGTTTAAATTCTATCACACTTCTAATGTAATCTGCATATTGTTTTTCATGAAGAGAATTATTCATAAGACTTTTTAAAATTACTACGCCCATCAAAGACCATGACATTTGACATAGTTATCTAACGCTTATATAGCGGTAGAGTTCAGAAAGCTAACATTTATACATCAGTTATATGTATAATAAATGTATATTTAATAAAATAAAATGCTTCAAACATTACAAATAAAATACTTAAACTGTATTATAATCACTTCTCCAGTCGGAAGGGAAAATATCTTTAGAAAAAGCCAGATCGTTGTACAATATCTTCTTGTATAGTTCTGTTTGTAATTTTTTTTTGTGTACAAAATGTCTAATAAATAATAAGCTTTACTTGTATACTCTCGTACTGTCAATGTTGGATACAGAATCGTGCATACATTGCACTTAGTCGAGCGATGATCGCATTTCGCCCTAATATAACACCTAGGGTTCAAGTTCGTTCGTTCAAGTAACTTCCTTCTAGAGCGATATGTTCATTTATGCTCCAGACAACTGGAGAACTTGTGAGATAGTACATATTGCCCAATTCTAGAAAGCAGACGGTAGCTATCCCTAATTTTTTAATATTCTTAATCATCTTCATCACTACTTTCATTAATTCACTACTGGACATAGGTTTCTTCTTAGAACGAGAAGGGTTACACCATACTTAGCCATATTGGTCAGTGCGGGTTGACAGATTCCGTTTATACCTATATAAAATTATTCAGGAACAGTAAAAGACTATATTATATCGAATAATACCAAAATACTTTCCTTAGGGATTTCCTACCAAAAGCTTAAATTTACGTCAAAAATGTCGCAAACCAACGAGGAGCAGTTCCGCAAGCAACGTTTATGATTTAAGAGACGGGATTTGTCCCATAATTGTTTCGGTTAGCGACTTGGCTTCGGGTGTAACATAACAGAAAATATAATTATGCCGGCGCAGCCAAGCCGCCAAACCGGGCATGCGACGATTCTGTCACATTAACCGCCAGATAGAGAGAAATAGAGCGGAAAATGGGTGGCCGGAAAGAGATAAACAGAGTTTTCTTTGTGACGCCACTAAAGAAATTTTAATGATTAAATGCTTTCCGTCCACGGGTCACGTCTTCATATATTTGTCGATTTTGTTACGGCGGGACAAACGCTGCGTTGAGTATTCTGTAACTGTTTTGATCCATTTAACGGCTGCATATTTTTAAAGACTTCATATCAATGTAACATATAAATTTAATTACTTTTAATACATGCCGAAGAACCAACAATCATAATTCCTTTAGTCTAATAGTAAAGGAATTATAAAGTGAAGATTGTGGCTCCGGAAACATAGTGTAAACCGCTGTTCAGCTAGGCGAGATGAAGACCCGTGGGAGGCTGCATGAATGGACGCTAGATGAATCAAGCCGAGGGCTGAACGCGATGGAACTCTTTAGGAACGGCTTAATTTCGACCATGGGTCGTAACTATCTGATAATGATGATGAGATCAGAAGGCAAATAGACCAGAATTTCATGAAATAGCTCATTAATTTTTATTTTGCTAACAGTAGGTACATTGAGTATAAAGCAAACTGAAACATTATGAAAAACACTAAAATAGTTTATATAATTGCAATATAAGATAAAATTGATATTTGCAGACATCCTGCGCTAACGGATGTGACTTATAGTAATTTAAAGATACAATCAAGATTTCTTTGTTATTTCTCTGATACTGATATCACACAAATATAACATTTTACAAGTAGACATAACAGAAAAATTTAGTGGAATTTTCTACAATAGTTGACGTATTTTGGAAAATATGAAAATAGCTTCAGTTACGTCGAAATTAGTCAACTATCCCGAAAAATATACGGGACCTAAGTTGATAGATAATTTAACCAATAACTAGGCGTTTAGATAGAAAATAGCATTAAATTTCAAAGCAAAAACTTCTATTAATTTATGCACGTTATAATTTTTTTTTGTCTTATTCTCGAAACTTGGAATCTCTGTTCCAACCGCTACTTAAAGCTTCGCTTGAATTTGTGTTATAATACATAAATTGCAATAGTTTTCGCAACAATTAATTAAATACTTTTTAAAATACTTAACTTGAAGGCTAACAAAACTGAGGCTTTACATAAAGAATGATTAAATGAAGGTTTAATAAATTTTTTAATCGAACAAATAATAAACGTTGACTATAACAGACGAGGTCCACGACAGTTGACAGAAAAAATAAAATGTCGGAAGGACGCGTGCGCTGAACCTTTTTATCGCGACGTGTCTCCGTTGACGGGTCTTAAGAAAGTGATAAGGGACCAACAATTTAAGGACCGAAGCCCCCATGCGATACCTATCAATTATTGGAAAAAAATTGAACTAAAAACATATTTGAGTAACTTTGTATTGGTATAAAATTTTACCTTAAGGGATGCAATACGCGTCTACGTACAGTCGTGGTATTCTGCGTACTAATATGTAAAGAGTTAGATACGAGTGTGTGACCAAATCCGCAATCTACAAATGCTGAAATTCACAATTTGAATATGGAACTATAAGAATATTACGGGCTTTAAGCATGTTGCGAAATGAAGGCAGTACTTAATTATATACTTAAGGCAAATTAGATCAATGAAACGTTATAAATTATTATTTGTTATAAGCCTTATTCCAATTTATCAATATTGAGAAAATACACATAGATTGAAAACATTATAAACAGATACAAAAAATTTATTGAGAACGTAACCCAAATGTTATGTTTTAATTTATATTTTTTTTTGTAAGCAATGGTTTATATAATTTTATTTGATCCATTGTTAAGCTTTTCCTTTTCAGGTGCCTCTCGAAGAGCATAATTATTGTCATGATGTACAAAATTATTAAATAAAAGTAAGATAATTAAGTTACGTATAACACTTTTTATTGTGCTGTTAGTGTGACGCAATTTCTTATTAATTATACACTTCAGGGGTCATTTGATAGCTAATGGTCTGTCCTATAACCCTTAAAGGGATCGGGACATATCTCCCTGTAACCACAGCGAAATTTCGCGAGCTGCTCGATGTGCTTTAGTGAGAAAATTGGATAACCTTCAATACCTTATAAAATCGATGTGGAAAAGTCTTGATTACATATAATAATAGTAAAAATAGTTATATATGTATTTATGCACTCCATACTTTTCGTATCCGATATTGGTAATAGACCAATAAGTATCTATCTATATTCAAAACAGTAAGTTTAGCCAGTTCATTCAATATATCTAGTTTTTGACATGATACGACAGAAACGCCGGGGGGAGTAGAGTTTGATAAAAATAAAATTCGTAATGAAATTAATAAAAGTAGGGTTTCACCCAAAGCGTATACGCATAAAAGTCAAATGCAGCCAACATTCCGCACGTTCGCAAAAAAAGGGACTTTATTTCTGAAAGGTCCAGCATCGTTTGTCAAAAGGCGCATTTTTTCGCGCTAAAGGGGCGTGGTTGACGATATTGCCATAAATTATGTCATGGCGAAACAAACGATGGCATACTGAACTGAATGGACGAGCGTGAAATGTAATAATTTACTCGTGTGTGAGTACAAACACAGACATTTTTTTTAGTTATTTTATTGAATGTTTGTTTTGTTTGAGGTTAACATAGAAGTTTATATTTTGTACTAGTTAAAAGTTATATGTATGTCCACCATTTGAATCATAATAACCTTATATAACTATATAATCATTTATTGCGATTATTCACCATCACGTGGCTCCTCTTACTGTTTTCGAGCTAAATTTATAAAAAAAATATTGCACAAATTTTATACGGAGCTGCGGAGTAGAGTCGTGTGAAATGTAGAGTTTGATCCAACAGCCGTAGAAGATTCACTTAGCGACCCCTAAGCCGACCATACGGGATGCGTGGCATTCAAAATGGCGTACACTGTCACAATTAAATTTCCCCTGTGGATTTAATTCAAAAACAGATACAAAGTAATAATAGGAGGAGCATCGAGTGGGGGTTGTCTGGCACCAGGTGTGCCTGAACGTGACAGGGTGACTACCCTTATATATTATCTGTGCAGTAAATGGAGTGGTGAAGTGTTTGATCTATGTTTAATGTTCGGTTTTTCTATATACAATACTACACATACAAAGTTTAACGGTTTTTTAAACAAATGTAAGCAGCAAGTAATTCTAAATTTGAAAAAAGGATTAAAGCTACCCCCAATAGTTGTAAACTGAGTGGTAATAGAATTTTATCTATGTAATTTTTATTTGCGTTTTTCACATATGACAACCTTCAAGGAAATTTTTGTCCCAATTTGGCATTTTATTAATTTAATTAATTCCTTTTCTGTGACACTCACAGCTCTATCATTTTTAAGTAGGTACCTACTGAAAAAAAAGTGAGTAAATTAATTATTGCATTTCCAATCAAGAACCTGTTGTCCATTTCTTTTGTAGGTAATGTTAAAGCTTTTAAATTTTGGTGAGAATTTTGCTTTTGCACACATCTTGAAATAAGGTTATTTAACAACAAAGCTCTCACTTGCAATTGCAGCTTGGTAGTATTTGTAAAAAAATATGCATTTTTTTCTATCGCTTAACGATTATTCTTACCTACCCTCAACATAAGTAATAAAAGTCACTATCACATTTTTTTCAAAGATATGGAGATGCAATCGTGTTATACTCGTATGAAGGATTTCCTTTGGGCAACAATCAACAACATCTCTGCCATCGTTTTCACACAGCAATACACATTTCAACCATCAAACATTGCGGCTTTAATAAAAATAACTACAACTACACATAAATTTATAGTCGCGCCCATAAAAACGAGGATTAAAATTAAATCGCTCGAATAAATTGCACCTCTGAAATTAAAACACTCCCTCACGACACGCGTACTTGCGCCGACACGTCGCCGCTGGCCCAAGTCACACGATCTAGCGAGTATGTTACCGTTGGCGCATTTCACTCGTAGAGATTTTTAAAAATGGAATGAATTGTAATTATGCTAAATAAACTCCCTCAAATATGTACTTAAGTGTGTATGGCGTTACAGATTTTAAAATAAAGGCTTTAAAGATTGATATTTAATCTTGTTTTGTAGGTACACTAAATCGAATTGAACGATTTTTATAGAGTGTTATTGTTCTTTTTTCGGTGTTAATTATATTTTTTGAATTTACTTCTTAAAAATTACCTTAGTTCTCTTAGATTATTTATACTTTTCAAATTTAAGATGTCTGTTTTATTAAAGTTTACATTTACGATATACATTATACATTAGTTGACATTGTTTATTATAACACCTTTATAGAATAAAATTGTAACAAAAGACGAATGACCTCTTTCGACATAGTCTACTATCGTGAAATATAGTATATAAAGTTCTGAGTTATATACTAGATATCAAATAAAAAAATGAATCAAATTTATCTATTTTGTTCATGTACGCCTAATCAAACCGCTCAACTCCTCACTTGGGGCACACAACTGCATGGCGTGGGGGTCTACCCTACCAATTGTCCATTGTTCTTTTAACAGCCACGCTTGTTAGGACCAACGGCTGACGACGCCCGGCGAGGTGAGAAGAGGTGTTATTAATAAGGAGTTTTGGCGCGAAAATACATCACTTAATTGGCGAACGTGTATAATTAATTTGAATCGGGCGCTGAACGCACGAAAAATTACCTGTACCTTTATTACTTCAGAGTGAAATTGCTATACATATTGTTATACGTGTATATTTTTATACTATTTAGTTGTACGTAAATATTTTAATACGATGAACCGAAGATCGAGCTCAATGGCGTGCTGTTAGAGAGGCCTATGTCCAGCAGTGAACGGGAGTGGGATGATGATGATGATGATGAAATATTTTAACGTTTTTTAAAGATGTTACTCGTACTTAAACCATTATAGCACTGTCAATTTAAAGTTGTACTAAAGATCGCAAATTAGGTCTAATTGTATTTTCTGCCAGTCAGCTGTAGATGTATAATAAAAACATTAGGTAGGTAATAAAAAAAGTAAATTAATGAACTAAGATACGAAGTTATTGTACCCGAAGTATTTTTGAGTCATTGTTCATTTAAAGAAAACTTTAGCACACAGAATTGTAAGTTATTAATAAGTATGTATTATTATTAATTAAAAAATAAGAGAATCTGCATATTTTTCTTCAACAAAGTATTCCATTCCACGTATGTACACGAGTCACTTTGGTTTTACGATAAGGGGACCCTGATAATTTATTTATTGGGGACTGGTTTATTATTGTGATGATTACAAAATAACCTAATCCATGATCACAAGGCACGAGAAACAAAGGAAAGTGAACGTCCAATTTGGGCTATTCGCATTCGATTCACGAACGCGCGAAATTATACGCGGCCGCAGAAAAAAAGGGCCAAAACAATGAAGTTTTCGTCATACCCCACCCTTTGCTCCTAATCAAGAGCTTGCCCCAAATTCGCCCACAAATTGCATCCAATTGTCCATTTTTTACCGCGAGGCGTATTTGTTAGGGGTGGTGAAAAAAGTATTATTTGGCGGGCCCGACCTAACGGATGGCCGCGTCTCATCTAATGCACGTATTGAGGAGTAGTGGCGTGAAAACTGTGGATCTGTTATAATTGTGCAACGACAACTGGTAGCTTCTAACCGACCGGAATCCGGCCTGTGGGATAAACGCCATCCAAATAAAGATGAATAGTAGCCATTTTAAAATAGAATTTCTTTATTTAGAAGTCGTTAGTCTAATACGTAACAATTGAATTAAATTATTTTTAGAAACTATTGAATTTAACTACTTTTCAATATTAGCGATTATTCGTGACTTCCTCCTACTTAAGATTAATTACTAATAAGACAAAGATAAGAGATATTAAACACTCATAAGCGAGAGATATTAAAGAAATGTCAAAAAATTTTAGCATAGATAGGTATCTAATTTCTTGCATGATTGGCATGTATTTAGACTTATCAATTTTGAAACATATCAGTTATGAGATGAGACTCTTTAAAAAGTATTTTTAAAAAGACATCGAAAGAAATAGATTTAAAATAAGAACGATAGTAAAAAAATATGAAAAACACGCAAAAATTTTGGCCTAACGGTGGTTTATTGTCATAATTCATAAAAGATGCTGGAGTATCTATATCTTAGAGGATTAGATAATAGATTGTGGTTTTCTTTCTCGCGCCGCGAACCCTTTCAGACGATATTATTTTTTACGAGAGAAGATCCTCTCCTTTTCATTTTCGCAAAGCGGATTATTTTTTTTAAACGGTTTAAAAAGTTTTTTAAAACGTTTTTAGTGTAGTAGATACGGCTATTTAGGACGCAGGTAGGCAGATAGGTATTTGAAAACGTGTAAAGTATTAGACATTCCCCATAATACAACTGATTACAAAGGACATTTCGATTCAACGAAACCACTTGAACGAATCGAGTTCGGAATTTTTACGGGCTTAAAAGAATTGAAGATGAAAATTGGGAATATTCTGTAAGTTCTGTTGAGCCAAATTTGAGCCGAATTTCAAACGACAACGAAATAGTTCATTTTACAATCACATAATTGGAGGTTTCGCCATTTTTTTAAATAACATGATAATTATTGCTCTAATTTAAGTATATCGCTATAAATATAATGATTGCAGAACGATCACTTCAAAATTAGCATTTTATATGCGGAAATTTATGTGAATATTTTTTACTATCTTTTCTTTACGTATTTTGAAGAAATGTGTTTTATTATTTATTTACCCATTTATTCATTATGTAATGCGTTTATTCATAAAACAATTCAAAACAGCGACGTCAAATCTATAATCACACGAACCTTAAATAAGTGTATTTAAGCGTGTGTTTACATGTTCTTGGTCTTGTTTAAAATACTTTAATTCGTTTTTGAATCAATTTTTATTATTGTTGCAGATGAACTCATGCATAGTGCGGCAATGGGTGGCGGAGGCTTATTTGGGTGCTCCTCAGCAGGCCACAGTGGGATCAACCAGTTAGGTGGGGTGTACGTGAATGGGAGACCGCTGCCTGACTCCACGCGGCAGAAGATAGTGGAGCTGGCGCACTCCGGCGCGCGCCCATGCGACATCAGCCGCATCCTGCAGGTCTCCAACGGCTGCGTCTCCAAGATCCTCGGCAGGTCAGTAGCATTTTGTCATATTTTTATGCTTTAACTACATATCAAATTGTTAATACATTTAACTGAATACGGTCTCTGAGAAGTCCCTATGAGCTCAGTCATGGCGTTCGTAGGTTAATAAAATATTTAACCTAATTTCATTCGTTTGACTCTACGACTTATAACACATTATTTAACACATTATAACACATTATTATTATATTTACAATACACCTAATAATTTCAGATCCATAAGCTCAGAATAAGATGTTGAGGATCTAGGGAGTTGTTAATAAAATTTGACACAATGTTGGTTAAATATTTTATTAAATATTTCACATTTACAAAAGCGTGTATAAATATTAACGATCAATGTATATTTAAAATTTTTATTGCAGTCAAATTCACTAACTACAAGACCAACGGCGAGTCAAATTATGTAATAGCTTCTATTTCCAAAGAGCATTTAGTTATATATTAGAACATGAAATGAATTTTTCTTGAGGTATCTGCTATCAATAATCCTCTTATATAATTATTGTATAACAAATATCAAACCAGTATTTCCAAAATGTACAACAACAAAGAGAGAACAGGAATTAAGCTCTTACTACAACCGAACACCTATAACAATTAAATCGAACGCTTTAAAAGGAATAAATGAATTATTTAATACAAGACCCATTGTCGCGGTAACGGGGGGGCTACGAATCGATTGTCCGTTTACAAGATGAGGTCAAATTCTTCAGACACGCGTTCGCAAATTGATCTTATTCCCATAAGCCCGCCTGGAGTACACCACAATGGTTGAACAATGCACCTTTCTCGAATATTTCAATGACTTAATCAATACAAAAGTCTTAGTTTACATTCCCATAGTATTGTTTCTCGCATGAATCGCGCGGCGGGCGCACCTCGAGCTGGGAATCGCCATCGGGTGCTGTGGGGTCCCGATTCTAATGCCGTCAGCAAATTTATCGTATAATTGCGATTTTATCTCGAATAGCTCAGGACTTAGCCCCTACAGCTGTAATAGACAGCCATAGTTTTTGTTTAAGAACATAGCTACGCATTTCATTTACAGATTATAATGTATATGCGAAATGTCTGCTTAAGGGTTTAAAATTGATACTTTGTCATTTAAATTAATTTGTACTTCTTACCGCTAGTATGTACGAGTACTATGCTTAAAAGCTAAATTTTAAAAATAAAGACCTACCTGTGAACAAATTTATTAGTATATGTTTAATACTCATGTTTTAAATAATAATGTCAAAGTAATTTATTCCAACAATTCATACGTTTGCATTGTGTGAATTGATGAGAACAAAAAGTGAAAAGTCAATTGGGAACAATAAAAAAATGTTAAAGACGTCAATCAAAGGAGCTAGCTTTTAATGTAGGGTGTGCCTTTCAGGGCTGTCCTGCTGCCGCCCCTAAATAAAAATCAAAATAAAACATTATTTTCTAGTAATTGGCACCCCTACTGGGTGCTGCTTGACGGCACTTCAAGAGATCTTGTACCAAAGTGATTATTTTGGGGAGCCGGAGGGCTGGCTGTTTTCTGTAAGTTGTCGGGTTATTGATAAAACAAATTGGATTTTTATTGGAGTACGAAGTAAACAGATTATGAAATATAAAATACGTTTCTATTAACGATTAATACATAATAATATTACAATTGAAAGTGTGTTAATACTATATCAAAGACACATCAAAGCTTTTGAATGTTTCAGTCGCTAAATTTTTTTAAATTAATAAACACAGATGTAAGTATTAAGGAAAGGTGTTTGGAGTTAGTTGTCACACTCGTTAAAGTTAAAGGAATATTTATTTTACTAAAATGTATGTTTTTGGCTGCGTATACCATAACAGGTAGGACGCACTCATTGAAGACTTTGGTCTTCAAGCTTTGCGGTATTTGTGACGAAAAGACTCAACGAAGTTCCCTGTATGCCGCCGGGCCAGCCGTACATTTCTACAAACCTCCCTCTCGAAGTAGTTTCGACCTAACTGGAAAGTTTGCCGGAGGTATACATACTCCTGAACAACCTCGAAAGGACATGTTCATTGAATCTTACCTTAGTTTTGACGATCACGGTGCGACTGGTCTACCAATTTACGGTCTATGCTCGGCGGGCTCCTTCTTGAAGAGGGCTATGCTCGGCCTCTCCCTGAGGGATCTAATCCCAAACGAGGCGATCCATGAGAGAACCAAAGTTATCGATATAGCCCAAAGGATTAGCAAGCTAAAGTGGCAATGGTCTGGTCACATCTGTCGCAGAACCAATAGCCGCTGGAGCAGATGTGTTCTGGAGTGCAGACCGCGATTTTGCAAACGTAGAGTAGGACGCCCTCCAGCTAACAGCGACGATATACCCAAAGTCGCTGGCAGTGGTTGGATGCGAAAAGCAAATTAAAAAATAGTTAGATTATAATCAAATTTTACTTACTATATATAAGTAAATTTAATTTAATTAAGTCTCATATTTCATTAAAATAGTTTATTTTAATATGGTGGCTGTACGTCATGTAGCGATAATATAGACAAAATTGCTTAATACTAGGGTATTCGTAAATATAATGAGCCATTTGAATTTTCTCAGTTTCTTGTTTTTTGCGAATATTTAACCAATCTTAGAACCGAATTGAAAGCCTCATAGTATTTTAAAAATTATATACCAGGAGAAAATAATTAAATTTTATCACTCTGAATGACCTTCAAAACACATGTTATAAAATTTACTGCGTTCTTATTTTGCTACTACATTGGATTACAAATCACACTTCTCTAGATGAGACTAGTCACTTCGTCATCCTAACCCATAAACGGGCGAAGATCAGATACACTATCTGTAGACTTTAAACTGAAGAACAAGACGTAAAAGAAAATGTGGAGCAAGCAATTTTTAAAAACCTTGTTCTCATTCCCACGTAGTATATACATATAAATCTACTACTCCCGTACCCCAATAGAAATGTGTTAGAACGAATATCTTCAGTACCAATCCACGCACATCGCCGCGTCAGAAATGTCGGCTGCAAGTGTAGCCAACACCGCTTTTCCCACACACCCCTGACATTCTTATCGTGCCAATTATATGAAGGGGTAAGTTTCTTGGGGCAGGCAGAAAGGGCAAGCGTGGCAGGACTTCTAATTAAGGTGGAATCCCGCTGGTAAGCTTGTTATTCCTGACGCGGGCTCAGCTGTTCTGATCGCTAATGGGAATTGTGTGGTTTGGTTTATACCTTTCATTTGTATTACTGTTTTTGAAATACTCGTAGTTTATACCTTTTGATAATTTACAAATATACGAAAAATAATTTAACACTTTTTGTTTAGAGAACAGAACAATTCTGTGTTAAAAATGTACCTACATTTTAGCTTATTTGCAATTGTATATGCAGTTATATAGTTATTATGAAACATGCATAGTTACTTTAAAAGAATGCTGCTGTTAAGGTATTGTATGTTAATATAATGTTACAATTTCATGATTATGGTTATTCCAGAAATTAATCTTTTGTTGATATAATGAGCTTTGTTAGCTGATTTGTAAATTATAATTAATAAAAGTTTTTGAACTATTCCATAGACGCAACAGAAATATTGGATTGACCATCTCGGAATTATCTGCTGAAACAGGTAAACGCTTGCGAAATTTTGCATGGTTTCTATTCCAAGAGCAGCACCAGAGCTCGGAGCGTTCAATTATATGAGGGATGTTAACAAAACCTCCCTGTTTTATCCACAAATGTATTTAGTAGCATTTGAATAACATCAGAAGCAATCTGAGATAATATTCAGTTCGTTTCTGCTCGCCGGGGAACGCTATCTGACGATCTAACCCCCGTCGATGCGAATTTCATTAACAATTCGACGTACATCGACGAATTTGCACCAGTGAAATTGTTCTTTGTACAGGGGAATCGAGAAATGAATTTTGTAATTGAAACAATTACGCAGCACAGTATATTGTTATATCTGAATGCGTTCTGATTTCGATCAGTTTGTTATTGTTTGATGCAATAATTGCTCGGTTGGACGAAAATTCGTTGGCAATTTCTCTACAATTCCATTGTGGTGGCACATTAAATGACTTTTCAAATTATCGGCATTCTGAATGATTTTTACGATATTTCCACAGGAATACAGTTTTTATACAATGTTTGTTTTCGTTAATTGGTTTTCGTAAGGTAAACTGTTGTTGAATTGTGTTTTGCTATTTGTTATTTTTTATTTTTGCTGTTATTGGTACGAAAATATTAGTTCGTCACTGCTTAATTAGTTGATTTTTTATGTATCCGTATTATTATGTATATGTTTGTCATATACATAAAACTAACACAAAGCTATGTTAACATTTTTTAGTTCCTGATTCGTATACGTTTTTGTTACAATAATCGACGTTGGTATTTGGTTCCGTAACAAAATAGTTTGGTGAAATGTTCAAGCCTTGATCCCAGTTTCTGGCAGAGGTCAAGGATCCGACTGAATCTAATAAATTCGAAGATACTAACCTACTTTGATGACTAAAATGGCGTTTAAAAAGTTCCTTAGGGCTGGCTTGGCAACTAGTTGGCAACTCGTCTGATGTGATGAATATCTATACCTATTTGACAGTGACCTGTTACTGTGAAGTAGTATATTTGAAATTTGTAAGCGTTTATAAAAAAGAACTGTCAATCTATCTTTCAATAACAAAATTTAATTGAATAATTTTTGAATGCAATTAAATTTACCGTTACTATCAATCACTATTAATAAATAATCTGATTACCTATTCCGATAAAATCGATTATAAATATAGAATCTACATTATAACTAATAATGAATCGATACCGTATAATACGAAGACAAGCCGAGAACAGGACGCGATGGCGCTCAATGGGGAAGCCCTGTGTCCAGCAGTGGACATAGATAGGCTGATGACGATGACCGTACAATACCCACTGTACTCATATCGATATGTGCCAGTCAACACACGGAATGTTGCCAAATCATTTTACATCTTCCAAAATCAACAATTTCAAAGTCAACGACATACCTATCTATAATAAATTGTACTTAATTGTTTGTTGAATTATATACAATTTGCTAAACAAACTATCACTTAATTGCCATCCAAGCTAACATATTATTCAATTCGCAAATATATAAACTAACTATTGTCTAAAACTTCACTTAATTACAAATATATAAATATATCGCTTCGTTATTTAACGCGTTATTATACGGTCAATTAGAAATAATCCACATCAAATTAAAGCATGCAGTTGGTTATAAATTCGTATAGAAATAACATGTTATCTGGCTGGTCTAATCAATCAAGTCAATCACACATTTAACATTGGTCATACGACAAAAATGTGTGAGTTTCACAGTCATTACATTGCTACCAATGTCAAACATCTATATCCTTCCAGACCCGACGGTCTTTGTCTACTTTGACCATTAGCCGCATACACGTAATTATACACCTAAGGAAATTTTGAATTTAATAAAATGAGACTGAAACAAAAAAGATGTCATTATCTATTGGCGAAAAGTTCATAGACCTTGTACCTCCCACTCAATTATAATACAGGCACGCGCCCTATTCTCAAATCTGCCGCCCGAGGCGAAAACGATTACAGAGCGCCAACGGCGACCTGGTAGGACCCTTGACGGTAATAACTTACTAATAGTTCTCGACAATGCCTAAATAAACAAGCTCTTCGACAGATGACACGCGCTGAGTACGATTTCTATTCGATACTGTTTATTCGGGGGTTGACGTGATTTCGCTGAACCATAACATCTATAGATACTATGCGACAGTTTTATAACGTTTTCCTGATCTTTGTACAGCTCTGTAAATCGGAGTCTTGTAGAGTTTTGTGTTGCGAAATGTAAAAATAAAGTCTTGACTTCCATGTTCATTTTCAATGGCGAATTCATATCGATTATGTTCACAGTTATTACATTGCTGAGTTAAAAGTGAAAGAGATAACAATAAATCCTTCACATATATAACCTTTATATATATTTTTTTGTTAATTTATGTTACATCATCCTAACTGTACAAAATAAATCGCTAGTGTAAGTCTTGAATGTCGATACATTTACGCATCTCTGCATTCCCTTATCAAAGGCAGTTCAACACATTACTAAACAGCTATTCGACCGTTCTATCTATCGACATTCGTCGAACGTTCGCAGTTCGACACATGTCGAGGCAACAATGCCTTCGAGTACATCCTCCTAGCTACCACCTCATATGTCTCCCAACAAATAAACATACATCCTTATTTTGTAGCCAATAAAGACTATTTTCGTTTAGAAATGTGCTCACCATCCCCGAATGTACAGTTGTAAAAATAAAATGTATTTGTATAGGTACTTGCAAGGGATAGTTTTGGAGATTATATTAGTAATTGTGCTCTAATGCCACTTCAATACGCAAAGCTGTTCGTATATTTTCAATGGGCAACGCAATGTGCTTATAATTTGATCGTGCTTTTGTACCAATATTTATTTCATACAAATTTTTTGCCCTTATCTTATCCTTGCACATAAAAATGTTATTTTATCAGACATTAGGTTTTTCCTTCTCTTATTCAACCTCTATTCCGCTTCCTATATTTTCTTTAGGATTGGAAAAATTAAACATTTTTAACATTTATTAAAGTTACATTTCTTTCAGTTCAGACTCCAATGTCCATTTAATTCGTAACTCGTGGGCACATGAATCAAGGATTTAATAACATATTTCGATATACATTGAGTATTATAATTTTATATAGTCCATTGTCTTCTCCAATATTATTAATTGGAAGTTGAATCTATCACATCGACTGCCTCGTTGGTCAAGTGCTTGTAAGCGCAATTGTCGATCGCGAGGTCCTGGGTTCAAATCCCGGTTCGGGTACTATTGAATTTTTCTAATTTACAATATCTAGTAGTGACTCGGAGTCTGAATTTGTGGCCGATGTATTACAATCAGTGTTCTCTGCCGGTGTAATAATAATAGTAATTATTAATCTCACTGGACAAGATCCTGTTCTAATTATTTACATAAATCGTTAGTTAATGTATTATACATGACGCAAAATTTATGGACGTCTTTTTTATTAATAAGAAAAAAGGTTGTTCAGATAACAATATTTATCTTGGCTGTCGTCTAAGTCTTGTCGCGGGTGTCACTCTCGTCTGTCTAGGTAGAATTTATTTATGATCGTATTAATAAGAACAAAATGAACTCCATTTTCTATATTAGTTTTGACTTGAAATTTAATTTTCGTGGAAAAAAACGCTTGGAGTTTTGATGTTTAAATTAACAATAATTAAACATTTACAAGAGAAATATTCTTTCTTTGGAACATGTCAAAAGTTATTTCTTACTCTTCCTACGACAATCTTTATTCTGATGATCTAATAATCGATTCAAGAAACAACCTCAATTTAGAATATTCCAGTAGTTCTTCTGTGTTTTCTGTTATTAAAAGTACCTTCAATCTTCTTTCCAATTTTTAGCAATAAATCCAACTATTTTCCATACATATTAGTCACAGTCACATAATTATTACTCTCATTGAAAATATAATATGTACTTCCTTAGTTCGGATTTTAAATATTTTAGCTATTCTGTGTAAATGAATCCTGAACTGCACATTGAGTTATTAATCATGTTACAATAAACCTGTCAACTATATTATATTTTCGATTCAACTCAGTTATCATATGTATATATAAATTTTTCAAAATTTATTTGAAAAGATTACCGCAACAAAGAGATTTAATTGCCCCAAAACTTTCTCTCTCTCTTTCTAAATAAAAGCCTTAAATTGTATCCTTTGTTATTTTTAAAATAATTGTATACAATGTACAATCCAGCCATCCACTTCCACAATCCAAACTAAGTTCAGCTTTGCACGCAGATATTACGAGACGGGGTCAATCAAGCCACGCGCTATCGGGGGGTCTAAGCCCCGCGTGGCGACCACGCCGGTAGTCCAGAAGATAGCCGACTACAAGCGGGAGTGTCCGTCGATCTTCGCGTGGGAAATCCGGGACCGCCTGCTCAGCGAGAACGTGTGCAATAACGACAATATACCAAGCGTGAGTACCACATTTTATTTCCAAAGCCTCTTACTTCTTCGGCCAATCTGAACCTCATCACTGTTTGCAGAGTTAGAGTATATTATCTTTTTATAAGGCTTTGGTCTTAATTCTTCGACCAGCTGAAAATTAATAAGATCAAAACCTTTTTCTATCACATTTTATTCCCAAAGATCTTTTCTTCTTCAGTCAATTTGAACCACATCATTTTCTGCAAGGGAACACACCATCGGGTACATATTTATATATTTAAAAGACTAGTCTTAATTCTCAACAGGTCGAAGAATTGAGACCAAAGCCTTTTTAATAGATGTTTAAATAGGCACGTATTTGCTTAACTCACGTAGTCCGACGAGTACGACGATGGTCCGACTAGTTTCCTTTTTATATCTTCAGGGGTACTTCATTCGGTAAGGAAAGCAACACTGAATGTCTTAGTAGCTTTCCAAACAAATTACATTTGCAGAAATATTATGTATTTGTACTGAGTCTTCTCTCAGTGTACAACATACATACATATGTATGTATAAATTTGTATATTGTTCGCGCATTCGTGTGAGGAAATAAAGCAATGGTCAAGATGACGATATTATAATGTTATCCATAATCGCTTATATTTATAACTTTCAATTATCTTTCACATGTAAATCATTTTATTGTATCGATTTATTTAACATTTTGTCATAATCACAATCAAAACAGTTTGAAGTTCTATTAAAAATGCTACAAAATACGCATTAAGAATAAACTTTAATAATAAATTATATGTGAAATTACTCAAACTATCAATCACATTTCCATATGTATGTAAAGCGGTACAAAAACGAGCATAACCTAAAACATTTTTCTTTTTAAGTGTACAGAGTTTTAAGTACACTCCATTCGAAAAGTTCAATATTTTCCATGTACAAGAATAGATACAATACATGTTAGGATACTACCTTTCAAAATATTCAAACATTTTAATTAGGAATGCAGTTGGCCCCGCTCGCCCATTGTGCCGCCTATCAAAATAAATCGGACAGAATCCAGTGACAATTGCTTGCTTTAATCCAATTTTGCCACATTAAAAATTTTTATTTCTTCCGACCATATGTTTTGGACCCCAACACGAAACTATTGTCCAGCTGAGCCTTTGAGAAGTCAATTCATACCATGAGGCCATTCTACGAATTATTGGTGGATATAAATTTTTTGGTCGGGATGGTCTCTAGCATTATTAGGTCTTTGTCGGGTTCATACAAATAGGCCGTCTTTATAGAGTTTGGAGTTCATAAATTGTACTCGTCGAGGATTCGCGCGACAAATAAATTGCTTTGCTAATAAACTGTCAGTTTTAAATCCATACAAAAATGAGGCAGACAGGCACGTACTAGTGTTGTGAAGAATTTGAAATTCCTTACATTTTTACATAATACTGTACTTTCATAAACATTGCATATATTATTTATAAACAATAATCACGCATTTTATTAAGATATTTCATATATGTTTCTGAAACTTCGAAATTCATACGTATGAGTACCTACACGTCTTTTTTTCACATTGAAGAACGCCGTTCTTTCATAGCAAAAATATAGCGAAATAAAGGACATTAATAAATAATTAATATTAAATAAATAAAAAAACACCACGTTCATTATTACGGAGATTAATGAGATGACAAAAATATCGCTGTGATAAATATCATCGTACTCTCCATATTAAATAAAGCCGTGTTCAAAGTGACACGATCGGTAATCGGGGCGGACGTATCTGCGGGACATCTGCTTGCACAAAAAAAATTCAAAGGCGAATATTGTGAATTTTTTCTCAAATTTATCGGGCCAATTTTTCTGTTAATCATGTCAAAACTCGAGAATCGTTTGTGTTTTGAATTGGCGTCTCGCTCGATAATATAAACACTCAGTGACACAATACCATGGGGTCGTTTTTTTGAGGTTGGTTTTGAGATGTATCATCGATTTATTGAATGGCTGTAGAATTATTAAAGGTCAGACAATCCAAGACGGTTTTACTTTGTTTAATCAATAAGTTTTCCTAGCTTAAAACAACATTTCTGCTGGAACGAATGTGGAAATATTTCTAACTTTAATTATCCTTTTTTATTTATTAGTAAACAAACTGCCATTTCATTTAAGACTCTACTTTTAAACAATTTCTAGTCAATACAAAAGGATAATAGAGTTAATAGAATTTCTGATAATTACACTGTTGTAAAATGTTGATATAAGACTGATCATGTATTTCTAACCATAGTTTACTTAACTGTACTGTTTCAGTGTGGTTGGCTCTACATACGACTTTCTAGTATTGTTAAAAAATTTAAAGAGCTTTATAAGTTAACAGAGTTTAATGACTGTTGTCTGTAAATTAGGAATTAATGTTTAATGTCATCTAAAATACGAAAAAACCTTTGGCAATCTGCCTTCAGGCATCCACTTACTGTTGACTGAATGACTGCATCCGGCATCACTTAATTTTACACATCGTTTACCATTTGCAGTCACGTGACTACTACGAGCTTTACAATACTACAAAACGAAATGTATATATATTTTACTTCAGTTTTACTATACATTTTATCACGTATTAATGACACATTTTCAACAGTAATAGGTATGTTAATTTATAAATTGATCGATCTCTACAAATCTTACATAAAATCTCTACAAGTCCTAAATAAGTTATTTACAAATCTTGGGTAAGATCTCTGTCAGTAGGTACTGGTTAACATCTCTGCAGACTCTGGATAAAACAAGTACCTACCTATTTCTAAAAATACCTATTTTTAATCATCAATAGCATTATTCTATTCTATAATAACACAATTTTATATTTGGTAAAATGCTATATTCCTGAAATTATTAGATGATATGAATTAATATTTTAAAGTATAAGTATTCGCAGACATAAATCACAGCAGCATAGAGTATTAAAGTTAGACGCAAATTACAATACCGCCCACGCCCAACCGATCACAACACACCTATACCTTCCACCCTCTAACAAGAGGACGCAAAATTGAAATACCGAAAACCCCTAGAAGATTCGGCGCCAAAGGGGCTATTTTTATGACTGTCGTATCGTACGCACTCGGCCCACTGGGCAAATAGGTGAAAGGCACGACCGATGCATTTACACGTGTGTTAGAAAGGGATAGGTATTTATCCAGCGTTGTGTCGCCTAGTCATAACGGTCGAATGGGCGTGATGTTTCTTACCAACTGAAAGCGGACAAAAATACGTGGAACAATCGATTGCGGTTCAGTCGCAGAATGGCGTAAGTGCAACATGTTCTGTTCCATCTCACGGATTCTAGTTGTCTTATTTTTTGCGACGCGCCTCTGCTCTACATTTTAATAAAAATAAGTCTTTGTGGCCTTGAAATTATCATAACATAGAATTATAGAAATAGAGGTTTATTAAGGTTACTGTATAAAAACTAATATGAGCATATTTATTTTAGTATGTAGAGATGGCAACACGAGGGTTGAGATAAACATATTAAATGCAAAGAAATAATTATAACTTGTAAAAGAAACACTCATAATCACAAATGGCACTAAGTCTGACACGTAGTAATGCACAACTCATCAGTCGCTAACCTCAGTGCACTAGGTCGAAACGTCATTGTCTATCTACTATGCTTGTTCTTTGCCAAGGGTATCGTACTAGCCCATGACATGCTTATAATGAAAGAATTTCCAAAAATTTTTGCTTAGCTGCAGAACTAATGCCGTGATTATCATCTGTATTATATAGTATTAAGATCGCACTTCTGAAGATATGCTATTATATAGTAAAATAAACGAAGAATTCTTTAGTTTATAGAATATATTTAACGCAGAATAAGGATGGTAACAGGAACAAAAGGGTAGCACATACGTCTTTTTGCGCTTACTCTACAATAACGCAACGATTCACGCATGAATGAACGAAACATTTGTCGTCACTCTCACACTTATGGGATCGCGAAGATCTGCATATTGCCGCACTTGTCTCGCAGATTAACGTCAACTGCTTATGATGGCATAGGAATTGATGGTAAGTCCGACGATATTTATGGTAATGGTCGGGAATGTCTCGTCTAGAATGAGAGAAGTGTTGTTTGTGCTGGAAGATGGTTGTATAGTATTTTATTGATTTGAAATATCGGTACATTTATTAGATTAATGAAAGCATTAAGTGTTATGTTAGAAAAGGGTTTTCATTTTATTCGTCAACATGTAGGTACGTGTTTAGGCCATACACCTTCCTTTAATTAAACAACAACGTAAAACAAATTATATATGTAAGTATATTTTAAACCTTACAATATTCTTAAGTTATATTAATTTATAGAATACATATATAACATTGTAACGATCCTATATTATAAAATAATATGGAATTATATGAAAATAGAATGATACGTACCTTATTTGATAGTTGAAACGGCGGCGACATATAAATTAAATTTATGTAGAGTTGTAGAGTTCATGATAATATCAATACAAATTTACGTTGACACCGTAAAAGGCGAATGCCCTTAATTAAGTTCTAATTAAAAGAACAAAACCTTAACCGGTCGTCAATTGTGCAAAAAATTGTGCGTGTCGAAGCTTTCACGCTTCAAACCACATTTAGAGATACCTAATTTTATATTAGACGCCACAGGTTCCGTATATGCCGTTATAATATGAAGTAAATACTCACGGTATATTGTACACAGTAATACAATTTAACTTTAATTTTTCAATTAGTAATAAATTTCAAATACGCTATCGGCAACATGTGTTGCGTAGGCAGAAAAAAAGCATAATCCACATTAAGCCTCCAAAGGGTGTAATGAAACGTTTTTGCTTTAAAGTAAATTACTACGTTCCTATTTGTGAACGAGTTGTTGATGAATGAATCGGAACGTTCGCGATCCTTTTAAAAAACGAATGTGTCAAAAGTTTCGCGGGGCACCACATTTCGGACACCTAATTTTAATTTAGTAGTCTGCTTCGGGCGAGCGCTCACACTGGTCCAAAGTAACTCGACACCGCCAAAATGCTACCGACAGGCATTTCGGGGGCTTCTGCGTGTCACGTGTATTATGTAGCCCTATGTAGCCAGGTTTCGTTTTCGATGACACGCAAAAGGCTGTAACTGGAGATTATTTTAAGTGACTTAAAAAAAAGTTTCGGTTTTTTCCTCCCCCTCCCGCGAGGCGGCCGAGTTTGACGTTACGTCAGCACGAATCTCGCGAGCAGTGTCCGTTGCGCTACCAATATGTGTGATAAGTACATGAAATTTCCCCTAGAACCTGGATACTAAGACATCTTTACGTTACCATTTTTTTTTAAGTTTACAAAAAGTTGTCTACTATCTAATGATAAATAAATGTAAAATAACGTAACATTGTAATTTGAAATATATTCCAATTAACGTCATTAATTTTACTATACCCAATAAATCATCAGGAAATCAACCTTTTTATGTATTATCGTAACGAAGAAAACAAATCTCTACATTTGAAATCAAACAACCTCTACATTTCGCACGTTTTGCTGTGGTTATTTATGCAAAACGCTTCGACAGTTGCAATATTTCAATTTTGTGCTGGTAATTAGTTATTGACATTGCGTTTTCGATCAAATAAAGTTGTGGTTCTGTCGTGCAAACGTTGGTCGCGCGATCCACCAACTCCGTCACACAATCGACTCATTGTTAGTCGTTGTTCATTAACAGACATATTAATAAATAAACTCAAATTTGTTATCGTATATCATACAATATTTATATTGTTTTATTGACCAAAAATGTGTGCATTAAAAATGGTAATCTCTAATTTGTAATTAACAAAAGAATAAATAAATAATAATACTTTATCAAGAAATTGTTAACAAGATAGGTACCTGAAATATGTTACTCGTATAGTGTTTGTCTAACGATATTCATTGCGTTTCAAAGTAAATGTTATTTTAATAATGTGTAAATTTATTATCAGGCTTAAATTACGTATGCTTTTGCCGGACAGTACGATTAGTTTTGGACCTAACTAATCTCATTCTTCTTGCGCCCTTGTCGTTTAAGGAAAGGTCGCTATTTTATAATATACATATATGTAGATACTACCACGTATGTAAAAACTTGCGAAATAATTAATAACAATATAATATCAAACACAATATGTACATATTGTATTTTAGAAGCGCTATAACATGGGTGTCTTATAAAAGCCGAGAACTGAACTGACCTCCAGTATACCATCAAATAGCCGGTTTGTATGCTTGTCTGGTCAAATAAATAAAAAAACATATACTTTTTAAGTATTAACTTATTCCTCACATATTCTTCTAGGATTTAACTTACTCCTGAGATATTCTTCTGGCATAAATTACTCCTGACATATTCTTCTATGTTTTAACTTCATCATCATCATCAGCCTATCTTAGTCCACTGCTGGACATAGGCCTCCCCTAAAAGGGGGTTTATGCCCGTAATCTCCACACTGGGCATGTGGGTTGGTGATCGAACTTCTGAGATATTCTTATATGTTATAACTTACTCCTGACATATTTTTCCATGTTTTAGTTTACTCCTGACATATCCTTCTATGTTTTAAGAGTTTGATTGATACGCCACGGACCATAGAGGCGTTAATGTATCCTAAGAGAGTCCTCCCTCCGTCACGCGAACTGACTCTCACTTACCCGCCACGTTGCCACGTGCGCTCGTCCTAAACGAATCCAATGTTACGGTGCGTTGGAGGATCATATCAAGTTTAATATTTAACGCCACATTTATCTCTCCATCTCTTATATTGGTACTTTTGTTTGGTGATTACAGATTTAAACAGTATTCTTATTACTATTGCAAATAGTCATACAGTGAGTGGTAAATACAATGTGAACAAACCTGTGTCTTCAATTTCTCTAGAATATTCGCTTAGTGTGAAGACTGCCAAATTTGACAGATTAACCCTATTGAAAAACGGGTCCAACAGTGTCAGATAAGGTAATTAGGGAAGGTGATGAAATATATTTTATTTGAATAACAAACAATCATAAGTTGCTTTAAATCAATTTTTTGAAAGATATTTTATTTTACAAAAAAACTTCTCAGTAATTCTGGCTATTTATCATTAAATCTCAAAACATATTAAGACTACTTACAAACGTTTCACCGAAACGATTTAACTGTCGTAATGAACTCTGATGGCTCGATCAGAACTATCCAATCTCGACGTCCTAAGAGAATTGCAAAAAACCACCCCTAACCAAACCGCACCCCAAAGCAACCGCTTTTCATCGGGGAATCAAACGCGGGTCTCCGCGGGTTAAGCGTGTACGTTAAAATGTTTATAGATAATACCAATGTAGGTAATAGTAATTCTAATTCCGAGGGCTCGACCCCTGACGAGTCTTACAACCCCTGGATCTGACGGAATTCGTATTCAACGTAATGGCTTTTGTCCGGATATCTTGTATCTAGGTATCGGTTTTGATGTTGAATGGGCACGGAAACGTGTATAGAGTTCGTGTAAAGACATTCTTTATGAAGAGCCTCTACAAAAATATGTAGGTACTTTTTTCTATCGATTAGCGTAATTAAACCGCTCTATATCATGTTACACGTGTAAAGGACATCATTAACCCTTTTATCGGCCTACTGTTGTACTGCTGGACACGAATTTCCTCTCAGGATGAGAATTAAGGCCACAGTCTGCCAAGTTGACGTAAGTATAAGTTGATAAACCTTATATACCTCACAAATAGATTACAGTGAGCTTTCACCTCTGCAGATTTCCTCGTTATGTTTTTCTTGACCAGTATAGCAAGTGTTGTAGTTAGCTGAAAAAATAGATAATTTTTTTAGAGTTGCGTGATCGTATTTGAACCTAGGACGCTGTATTTTAAATCACTAAGCTGTCAGAGCTTATTTACGTAATTACGTAATGAGCCTTCACTATTTAAATGCGATACAAGAAAAAGATAAATTATTGTAGACAGTTAATGGGGTAGGTAGATATGGTAATTATCACCATAATCAATGGCAATTACTTACTTTATTATTAATTATTAATATCGTTTTGATATTTTTGGAAATGTGCTTAAAAAGCTTAAATAACATTCAAAAATAATATATAAAATCATCTCAATTCGATTTCAAGACGAAATGTACTCTTATGACAAGAAAATCTCAAATTTTTGTTATCGTAGGTTAACCTGAATTGTAGTTTATTTCCTGAATTAATATTTTGTTCTAACGTGCGCAAGACCACCAGGGACGGGGGGATCTCTAACACTATCGTTGCTAGATGATCTATCGCCTTGTCCGTAGGTAATGAGGTGCGCGCGCGCATCCCAAGTGACACCTGTCAACTGTCAGAGTGACGCAAGAACGCCCGCGCGCGACATGATCTACGACAAGGGTTGGTTCATATTCGAATTTATATTTCGAATATCGTGTAAGTTGTAGTTTTTGTAACTAGCCTGGAATAGCTTTATAATTTAATGTTGGATTTTATTAGAAATTTAAAACGCGGAACTAGGTACAGGAAATTATCGCGGCCCTAAAATCTTGACGAATTTAGCCTTAAAGGTTTTTGTCATGTGTACGATCACTATATTGTGATTTTTTTATAATAGATTTCACTACGTAATATTATCAGTATAGATTTAAGTGTACGTTATCTTTTAATTATATATAAAAATTTACTTTCTCGGAACATGTCTCTGTAGTTATACTTGAACAATATGGTATCACCACAGTTAAAAGGCAGTTTAAAAAAAAAATTACCACTGTGTTTTAAAAAAAAATTAATAATCTTTTTTACTGTATTAAATAATTAAACTTATTTTATAATTTTTTAAATACCGCAAGTGACAACCCTATGCACTAGAGCTATCGTATCGTGTCCCGCGAAACTTGATAGTCGACGATACTATCGTTGTAATTTTATAATTTTCTCCTCTGTGCCTCCATTTACATGCCTTAAGAAAACTAGACTACGTCTAGGTATATCTATCAGTGTCGTGTTTGTTAAGTATTGAATATAATAAATATGCAACTTGTATTTTGTAGTATACCTAGTTGTGCAGAAATTCACGGGTAAATATATGCGATTTAGAAGATTCTATTTTAAATACCGTTAAGAATTACAGGTAATCCAATAACACAGTATCTATCTTCTAGTATTTATACTTGGTTAAAAATAACGTATTTTCTCTTTTTAGCGCTTCCCGAAACCAGATATATTAATACTTTGTTTTTCAATTGTTAATATCATAAAACTTCAAATAATGCATGAATATGAGGATTATGTATACCCAAGCAATACTTTATTATATCAGTGCTTTAAACAAACAATAACAGTTTTAGCGAGCACAAAACTGATTTTCGAAAACTATTTCGCATACATAATCCAATCGTTGAGAGCGTTATATTTTTTTAAATCTCGTTTTAAGCCCCATCCGCACGCGGCCCCAAGCTGCCGAAAGTTTTGGACCCTTCACACACTTCGATGATCACTGATTCGGGCGTTTCGATTTTGAAAAGGCGTAAGTGCATCGGCAAATGAACAGTTCGGCTAATGGAGTGGAGTTAGTACAAATTTAGTTTTGGACCAGTTAACACATACAGTTTTGCTAACTTACCTTTAAGTTTTAATGATTACTTGATAAGTTCTCTTTGTTGAAAAATGCGGTATATTTTATTGAAAAAAGATTATTTTTGAATAAAGCTAGAAATCCGTTTAATAATTTATTTCCATTTATTAAAAAAAAACATATAATTATATTCTCATAATATTATAATGAGAAAGTAATTATCGCGTGATAGATTTACATATTTATATACATTTAAGAATATAATTAATTAAATATATATAAATTATATGTAAATAAAGTTTTTAATGTTGAAGTATCTAACTTGTAAAATGGAATAAAGGTGTATCAAACGACAAAATAGCCAATTAGCATCACAACTGAATGATAAGTTGCATTTTGAAAAAAAAAAACGCAGCTGGAACCATTCCAGCGTTAGGGCGGATGATTAAAATTTATAATAACGCAAGAATGGATGGTTGAGTTTCTAAAATACTGGCATCTGGGCAAGAACCCATCTTGTTGATCGTTTAAAGAGACACGTGTCATGAGGCTTTAGTAAAAAATTCTGTGTCAAATTATGTACTGGATTAGCTCACGTATGTTTTTCGAAATCGTCAACCAGGATGAGCGAGGGCCTAATGGACAACTCTGTTAGGTTCGAAACTAGTTGAGGTTTTCAATGTTCCAAATATTTCCATGTATTAAATATGTAATATTATATATGTACATATAGTTGTGTGCCCAGTGTGTGACAATAGGCTTACCAGCTATTTTGAGGTAGGACGTAAACGTAACTGATGAAATGTGGGAGGGTATCATACTCCTCTGCCTCTGCCCTTCGAGAATTACAGGCGTGAAGTTGCGTTTTTTTATTTTACGTAATGAGTATGCTAACTCGCGAATAAGCTTTTAAATGAATATATTTTTAATATTATACCCTTAAAGTCTCGTCACAATTCGTATTCTGTCACATTGTTTAACATGACATAGTAACGTCATCACCATGCAGCCGTCCAACTGAAATACGCATTACTTGATCGCGTCAACAACAACAAAAATTAAATCCTTTCAAAATTCTAATAGGAACAGCTCTGTTTAATCTTCCACTTTCGAATCCGATTGGCTCCAGCGCTGTCAGATACAGAATACGTGTTCGAATACACCACCCCTATTGGCCGGTTGGATTTTTCCTACGAAATGTTTTTTATCGTTTAAAACACAAGTTCCTTTCCGTCGCACGGTTTGATTGGGGCTGTATTTGAATACAATAATTGGTTTTTGTTAATCATCGATTTAACTCCCGTACGGGGACTTGCGAAATTGATTTCTTGACCTTTATATAGATTATTTGCATATTTCATACATCAAATGTTCAGAGATCATTCCCACGACATTTATCTTAAGACCAGTCGATACGCTAATCCTATTAAAGTCTAATTAAAATTTATATTAGTATAGTCGGAATAGTAATTGGATTCAGTATCGTATATGTATCTTTTTTATACCTTTATCTTTCGGTATACTAGGTCACATTCGCCCTGATTCACTTCATCAATATATTATTTGTAGGAACTTATACGGAATACTATACGTTCTAGCATATCTATATTCACTGATCACGTCCATCGAACAGAGGTTACCGCTTTAAGAGTACTGAAAAAAATTATTACCATGCTGTATATATACCTACATATGTGTATGTTCATTACGGTCCATATTGAAGGAGCGTACCTGAAGCCCGACGTACATTACGTTCCATTAGCGGACGGGGATTAAACTGGCCACCGATGTAGGTATGTTGGTACACAACACGACACCATCGCGCTCAATACCCGAAAATGTACACGAAATGTAATGGATGTGGATTCAAAAATAATGGACATTTGTTACTTGATTTTTTTGCACCTGGTTTTTTTATACGAATATTTGTTATTGTCTTTTTTTGCACTTAGTGTTTTTGTATGAATATTTGTTACTTAGATTTTACCAACGATATGTATTTATGTATGTGCATCATAATTTAAGCTGAAAACTTGCATTACAACATAGTTACAGTTTTATCGATCAGTAGGTGGTAAAGAACCTAAGCTAAAACTGCCTTTATGGGTTTAGCTTACGAAAGCTTATAAGAATGAATAAATAATTCACGGCTCGCAAACATACTGGAAACTCTAAGTAGAACTAGATTTATTGATTTTACATTATGAGACCAGCACATACAAATAAATTCCTTCAACATATAATATTTAAAAAACACTTCAACAAAAATACCTTTGTAAAACATTGCTACAGTTATTAATGTAAATAGAAAACTTAAAAAATTATTGTAAAAAATATCCATTTTGAAAAAAAAAATTGTTACAATTAAATGAAACACAATAACTATTTAAAATAGTTAATTGTTATTTGCCCATTTAATATAATCGATCTTCAAGACATCATCATTAACAATGAACATCAACAATATAATTGAACGCAGGAAATTGTCCGTGAAAACACAGAATCGATTATGGACATTCAGTAGCTACAGAGTCCGGGGTCGCGGCTGTGCACCCGCGCGACCCCGGACTTCCCGCACTGGCACAGGGAAAAATATTTCCCGGTTGCCAATAGCAACAAGAAAACAGATAGATATTATTATCTAGGGACGCCCCAAAGATACATACATCTGTATACATACAACAACAAATAGGTAACGTGCTAAAATGGGCGCATACGTACATACATACATGTATATTTGTGTGAGTCAGGTTTTTACGCATGCGTGCTTTTTGGGCGAAAGTAGATAGATATTGGGGTTTTTAGGCCCTGAAGGGGTGAGGGCGGGTGTGGGGAGGAGGCGGCTGCTCTAATCTGTGTCCCTTTGAGGCTCCCGATTGGAATTTAGTAATCATATTAGATTTTAAATTACACGTGCTTGGAACTTAAAACGATGGGGTTCGCTCTTTAATTTGTTTCCTATATACAGTAGTTTACTGTTTAATAAATAAAACTGGTTGATCATGTGTCGTAATTAGGAAGCTTCCTTGTTTTCTCTTTTAAAAAACATAGTTTTTGAATAAATAAAGTGTGGTATTTAACAGTGAAAATTTATTTTTCATTTACAATAACTTTGAAAATGTGCAGATTATTTTATTAAACTTGTCTTCTTGACTTTATGCTTGTGAACACTTTGTTACGAAGGTGGTTTTATTACTTATTAGAACATCACACCAGGTCCATTACGGGCTTGGCAGAGAGCACCGAGTGCTAAATATCAAATGCCAAAAGATAAACATGTTGCATAATATCCTTAGTTTAATATATGGTTAGAATATTTTTAATTTAATTTCTATTCAATACAATATAACAATACGATACAATATAACAATAAAAATAAAGATATCTAATCGAGTTTATTATCAAGCAAATAAATTCACTTTGAATAATGTGAATTTTTTTAAACGGCGTATGCGACCTTTATATTTATTTGATAATTGAACAAGTAATCTATCTTTACCTTTCATTATCCAAATGATGGAGAAGTGGTAACATTCTAACCGCTAGTTCTTCTCCAGGTTTCTTCAATTAACCGAGTGCTAAGGAATTTAGCCTCTCAGAAGGAGCAGGCAGCGTCAGCCCAGAACGACAGTGTTTACGAGAAACTAAGGATGTTTAACGGTCAAGCTGCCACGGGCTGGTGGTATCCTGGGCTTCCAACTGCACCAGCGGCGCCTGCCATTCCCGCACCACTACCTCCCCAGTTAAACCGAACTGGTGCTGCCGAGGAACATAAAAGAGGTAAGATATTATCCAGTATAATAGAAACTCTACATATAGTATACATGACACAACAGCTGGATAGTTACATCCAGCTGTTGTGTCATGTGGCTGGATAGTTACATCCAGCTGTTGTGTCATGTGAGCTGATGATGGCAAGACGTGACAGTTGAAGGACTTATCTTATAGATACACTTATATGAGTAGTTTTAAAAGATATTTACAGATTAGTAAGTTTAATGAAGCTAAATAAACTAAATAATAATAATATAAACTATGTTTCAAAATTTACGAATTTTTTAAAGATCTGGCGTAACTTTTATTAATAGTTGCAAATTCCACTTTTGAATGTTAGTAAAATGCTTCTATATTGAAATTGTATTGTACGTTAAGTAATGTAAAATTAATAACAGATAGGATGTAGAGTTGGTCATGTAATGCGACAGTGTTATTTTCCGTGTCGCTTTGATTCAGCGTCTCCAAGCTTTCAGAGCTCATGTATCACTGAACATATATTTCATAACTAATTTTATATACCTAGCCATATATTAAATGACTAAGTACATAAGGTAATGTAAAAAACAGAAGTCTGATTTGTTAATACATGGTAATACCGTTATATTTTTTGTTCCATAAGTGTAAGAAATACTCAACAAAAGAATTTAAAAGTCAAATTATATAAATTTTTACAATGTTCTAACTGCATTACATAACTTCAACATAATAAAATACGAGGGAATTATTTTTATCAATTGCACGTACAAATTGAAAGAATCAATTCGTATTACAAAAAAACCCAGTTTGAGACAAAACGGTAAATCGCTCAAAGTGGGCTAACCGTACTTTCCTCCCGTTTCGTGAATGGCGGGAGGGGAGGAAGGGGGTGGTGAATTGTTGCCGACTTCTTACAGAACACCTCGCCAGATTATATGCCTCTTTGTCTATGGTCTTGCTACTTTTACACCAAGTTTATTATGCGGTATAAGTATTTGGAATCTAATTTGCTAAGATCTTGCTGGTTATTTTATATTACATGCATTCTTTCATTTAACACGTATGTACGTTTGTCGTTTGCGATATTTTTAAATATTTATTTAAACAAAATCGGATGGAGGAGGGCGTATCGAAAAAATAAATTGGATAGAAAACAATATGATACTTGCTGTGGTTGAAATAATTTATAAAAAAAATTTAGATGACTATTAATTAGCATTTTAATATACATGTAATAAGGCTTATATTACAAACGAATTGATGATATGTTTGAGCTATAGATCACAATTTACAAATATTTCAGTCGTCCTTTAAGAATATTTTTGACCTAACCAAGTTTCTATCAGTATTGTACTCTATGTTAGCACTTTGACTCTACCCAATTGTGGTACAGAGCAATCTCTCGTGAAACCAGCGCGCGGTTCTGTTGGCGCCCTCTCTGTGGTATCAGCACAAAATATAAGCTCTAACTTAATCTTTGTTTGTCTTAAATTCAACTTCGACTTCCAAATTCAACTTTAAGACAAAGACATGTAGAGCGATACTTAGTTAATATTCTGACCGTGATACAGTATCAAGGTCGTTTTTTTAATTAATCCTGGCTGTTTAATAATACAAGGTGCCGTTTTTATCATAATCCTCAAACTCTTTATTTTTCAATAGTTAACCACGCTGGTCATGCGCGGGTTGGCAGACTTGGCACACCTTAGACAACATTGATAAGAACTCTGTAATGTCTACACATTACAGAGTTCTTATCAATGTTGAATCTACATTCTTCCACAATGGTTTTCTTAACTTTTATAGCACATACTATTAAATATTACAAATTACGAAATATAATTAACGAATAATATTTACGAATCTTTAAAGAACAAATAATTGAATGACTACCTAGCTAACGAGTAGTGTGCAAAATACAATGAATTGAACGAAAGGATCTCGAAAGATAGAACAATAGTTGGAACGTCCTGATAAAAATACTCTAATGTACACAATAAAATGAGCACCAAAGTTCAAAATAGTCTTTAAATGTCCCCAACAATTTTTAAATATTTCTTGAATACAGGTATATTTTTTACTTAACTGTATATACGGGTTATCAGTAAACAACCGGTAAGAAAAAGCTATTAATGTCTAATTTACGAGCGGCTGAAAAAATTAATTGATGATACCGAGAAAAGAATATTTTCAATTATATCGTAACAGAAGTGACAATACGTTTCAAATATTACAAACTCCCCTATAACAAACATTCAGAAACGTATGGGATATTAAATAAATAAATTAATTAATTATTTTAAAAAATTAACATTGTAGTATTGTTCTTTCTTATAGAAATTTATAGGTATTTCTGGCATTCGCTACTCAAAAGTTGCGAACTTGTCACACATGTAAATTGAGAGTAGGAATTATCCTAATTCTCATAAACTTCCTAACTCAAAATTTAGACGAGACTTTTTAATGTTGGGTGCTTTAACCTTTACTTTGGATTGAATTAAAACATCACCACTTTGTTTTAACTTAGAAGAAGGGTGATAAAGAAATATGAATGACATTAAGAAATGATTTTGAGTTGGAAATATAATTTGATAAATTTGTAAAATATGATGCGACTATATTGAGTTCAAATAATTTATATTCAATATATTGGAACTAAATATGTTTCCTAAGAATAATGTTCTAGTATTTTACACTTTTAAATATTTGTACGTACTGATTAACATCTAGAAATTTTCGCTTCCATTTTGAAAATCAAACATAAAAATCCACTGTCTGCATCAGAGGCGTTACCATGTTAAAATATATATTTATCTAATTCAACCCGATTTTTTTGGGTTTTTTGAACCATCTAAGGCAAATGGACTTGGTTTACTTTTCTAACACTGAAGCCTCTATATGCTAGTATTCCTGTCACGTGCCGGGAGCAAACAGGACGGTGTCGAGTGACCTCTTCATCCCGTGCTCTTAGCGAGCTTTGGGAGCTACATTGTTAGTATTTTAAATGATCTCCGCTGGCATTCCCTTATTATAATACAGTATAAAAATGTAGCTTATTCAAAATCCTAGTGTAACTGTACCTACTACACTTCTCTACCAACCCCTTGGGGGATTACAGGCGTGTAGTTACCTGTTTTTCAAAGTTTTCTTTGTCCTGTAACTAATATGATATTACTATTATCAATATCAACCCTTTTTTAATTGCCCCGTTGAAAATGAATTTCCTTTGAAAATTAGAACGGGTAAAAATATACTCGTAGTCTGACACTCTCAACCATTGGCAGACTTCACACACCTTATACATTAAAAAAACTCTACGCTTTAATAATTTTAACTATACCTAGTTCGTATCACACAAAAATATGGAGGAACATATTATATTTATGTATAGAAATGCCTCAATTGATCTCGGATGCATCTATTCAATGCTCTTTCACGCTGAAATATCCAATAATGACATTTTGCAGCATCTTCCATGAATAATAGGTACATCAATAAATCTATAATATGCGGGAACCACGATCGTCCACCAGAATTTAATTTATAAAAGCGAATGGCGCAGACGAAGTTAATTAAAATGGAGCCAAGCGACAAGTATGTATATGTACGAAAATCGTTGTAGAGTCCTTCGTGGCAGCCTTTATAAGATCAATAAGAAACTTCCTCGTGCAATCTTCATTCGGCTGAAACGGGGATATCTGTACTTTCAAAAAAATTGTGTTTCGAGATGAGGTTCAAAAATCTGCACGGCTTAGGTTTTGTAGTGACTTTTATACCAAAATTTTGTCATTTATTATGAATACTCCTTGAAGTGAAATTAAATTGTTAATTTATCTTAAGCATTTAATGACCGTAATTGATTTTAATACTTGCTGTTGCCGCCGCTTTGCATAAGCGAGAAAAGAAAATCGAATTTAGTTTTCCATAAATCATCCGTTGTACACGTTTTCTCTTTAAATAAAGACAAAATTAGGAAGACAGATATAGTCGACCCAAATACTCGAGTTTCAAAATTTAAATTACCTATTTCATATAGCCACATTTTAAATAACGAAACGTAAAGGACGTACGGCATCTACTGTAAGATTAATTTTTCAACCCATGGGTGCTGCCGTAGTAATAAATTTAATTAAAAATAATACATGACTCATTGATTGTAACAAAATACATCAAATTAAATTGGCCATTTTAAGTTCAGTAATAGATGATCGCTCCAATTTAAAAAAGTAAACGCGGATATTGAATATCAAAAATTCAAATTTAAGTCCATGTCCAGCCGCCATTGGCCTACAAATTTTTAATATTCGACGCACTGTTTTGCGAACGCATCAGCGGACACAGTCAATGTTTCGGAAGTACACAGAACGGGGAAAAAAAGCGCAAAAAGCCAATAGCCTTTTTGTTTTATTTTTCCTCGTTTTACCATGTATTTTCACTAAAAAAGCCGAATACGGTGATTGACGGCTATATAGATGTCGTAATTCGTTGGCGGGAAATGAAAATGGCGGCAAAATTTTCGCGGTCCGTCTATAAATTGCGTTTAGCTAACCAGATTTACGATATGTTTTTGTTAAAAAATTCAAACTACACCATTTTAATATGGCAGTGGGCTGTCAGTTTTTAAAACTTGCATTCTTATATCATTTAATAATTTCTGAACATTCTAATTTTGATATTAACTTAATATTGGTTACCTCGTCATTTTAAATTACGTGATGGTTATGTGCCAATAAAACATTACAGTTATTGTGAGAAATGTCAAAGAGTTGAACGATGAAATCCTTGATGATGAACTGTCGTACAAAAACGTGATACATACATACAATTTATTTATTGTAAACTTGTAACAAACATTCGTCGAAACGAAATTTCACTATCCATCCTCGCTACCATAGCTAAAACCGCACGCGATAAGTGAATTCAATTCTAAAACCCATACACAATATAAGCACAGCGGTCGATTGACGGGCGCTGCACAAATAATTGTGCAAATTGCTTGCGCAAACTGGGTTTAGAACAAACAGTGTCCACTGCATCACGGTGGTCAGGAGCGGCGATTAACCGACCTATATCGAGGAACAAACACGAATTAACTAGGTAGTTACCTGACTATTTAACGCCCACTGGCAATCAGCACATTTTCAACGTTGAGTTAATTATGAATTAATCAAAGTAAAATCAATCGCTTAATCATTGAAAATAAAAAATAGGACGGTTGAATATTAGGGTAATATTTATTGTACATTGCTTGATTATTGTTTTTATAAATATTTAAATATTACAATGTACCCATAAACTCTATAAATGCTTAAATATATTTCATAGAATACAATGAAAAAACGCATCATGGTCGTATTGAGCTTTTATAAGGATATGGAAATATTGATGAATAAACATTGCCTGGCTGATCGTATATATTATAAATATATTGATACAGAAACTATATTTAGTGGCAAAATAAGTGACAGAGTGTAGTACCGAAGGCTACGCTCCTGGTTTTGACAGCTCTCTCGTAACCGCTTCTTAAGTTTAGCATGAATACTAGACTTACGAAGCAGTACACCTGTTCGTGTTATAGCGATAACAAAATAGAACTTAAACTACGACAGTAAAATTATTTTTGCAGTTAATGCGATACTTTGCAGTATTTTGTGTACTGACAGTAAATTGACTTGGCAAGAATTTACTTTCCACAATGCGTCTACGCTTTTTACAAAACACATTACATAATAAATCTATTCATAATACATAATAATAATGTGTAGTTCAAAACACAGTTACAACTAAAGTAACTCTAAACTCGTACCAGCTTTATGTGTGTATTCCACGACCATTGATTGACACGAGCAATAACGATATTGATTTAAAATGTCACATGCACTCGTAATTAGGCAGGTGTGATTTAAAATGCTCACGCGGAGTTACAACTATCGATTTCACGTTCCAACCGAGTGTGCTTCAATTAAACTGACTTTGGAGTTCAATGAATGAATGTACAAATGAAACAATAGCGAGTTAATTGAACTTGTAAAGTGGTTTCATTCGCTCGCAATCGACTTTAAAATCAGAGTGCACTATGACGCGCGTATTAATTGTTAATGGTTCATGTTGAGTGGAGGAGCGGTCTGTTGCAGTTCTGTGTCGAGTGCTGATCGGTTACAGGGCACTCGATTAACTACCCCTCTTTTGAAAAATATTTCGATTTTCTAAAGCTGA
>DWDT01000013.1:0-41439 GCA_018245595.1 Microceris scylla
CTAATTTGCCTACGCCTTAATTTATTACATTACAGAATTATGTAAATTATACTGTTTACTTTTACAACTCTAAAGTTTTTTTTTTTATTTTATGAGTGCTTACTAAATTGAAATTTAACATTAAAATGTTAGTAAACAATAAAACATTTTTATTATTTACTAACATTTTTATTATTTACTAACATTTTTATTATTTACTAACATTTTTATTTTTTACTAACATTTTTATTTTTTACTAACATTTTTATTATTTACTTTGCTAAATACCTTGGACCTTGCTAAATATTAGACATAGGTAACCAAATGGCTGGATATGAAATACTTATTATGGAACAGAAGTGGCCATTGTAGCCATAGTCGAATATAAAAAAACTATAGGTAAATATCGTCTTTATGTTATTATTAATATATGAGATAAACATGTAATTAATATTATTATTAATAATAGGCATTTTAAAAAGAATAATAATAATGTCACAATAATTCACAAATTAGTTTTAATTATCATAAAACTACAGTCATAAAAAATATCTATACAAGAAAAAATTCACAGCACATCATATGACTATGTTTGGAGATGTCCTGAGTTATTTATTATCAGTATTGCTATTACCAATATTATAATGAAGGACCCCAGCGAGGAATAAAGACAGCAACAGCCCGGAGGACCTGAGGATAGTCCATCGAAAACGGCGACCGCAAATTTCCTGCTGCTTCCGCTGTGATTATGTGATTGCAGGAATCACGCTCCGCTCCACGCACCTGCCTCACACCTTGTGGTCGCGGGACAATCATGTTTGGATTAACACAGCTTGCCTACTGATGGTCTTAGCAGCGACTGTCGGGTTAACACGTTACAATGTAAGGTACATCAAGAAACTAATGCACATTTGAAAACCCATACTAAAATAGTAAAAATTGTTCTCTCGATGCTCTTTGCCTACCCCGTAAGGAACCTGGGGTGATGACACAATAATAATTTAAAAAATTCACGTTGTGTTAATCTCTGAATTGCCAATCCATTTTCATGGATCTGTTCTACCCCAAAACGAAATTCAGGTTTTGAATTATAATCGAAATTCCAACAATACGGAACATAACATTAACAACAAACAAACAGTAAAACAGATTAAATCTAACGGTACCCGGTGTTTAGTAGGTAATTGTGGAATTCGTGACCGGAGTGCCTGCTTAGCTTGCGAACACCACAACACCTTGGCGAAATTCGTCAAGTACTCGCAGATAGTCCAAAATCTCCAAACTCGAACACTAAAAAACTTTCACGATTCATTTGTGTGTCTAAGTATATCCCTTACCATTGGTAGGAATATACATTTATGAAAAATGAAGTTAGTAACTTAAAATGATATAAATTGTTAAGAATGTAACACTATATTCTCTATAGTATCCTGTCGTGAAATAAACTAAAAACTTCACCCGTAATTCGCATATATAGATACATATATGATGATTTATTTAAACCATGCTGTAAAACATGATCTGAAATTCTTTTCACTGCAGTATCGAATTAGTTGTACAAATGGATGTATGTAAGTCACAAACATACAAGTACATTATACATTTACTATTCATTTACTGTTCGACAGATACAGACGACAAATGGTTCTAGAAAAGCTCTTTTGTCTCTTCTCGATACTTCAAAATCATACATGCCAATCGATAACGAGAACTTTTGATCTGGCCTTCTTTTAGTATCACTCCGATTCGATCAAAGAACGTAGCCCTTGGTCTGCCTCTGCGAAATTTTCCATTTACACTCCATCCATTCTCTCTACATGAGAAATCATCGAAGGATTCTCCCTCACGCCACGTCATTGTCCTAAGATGTTATTACAGTGTAAAACAAATTTTAAAAGTCTTAACAACATTATATATTTCTTTGAGCGTGAAAATCTGTATAGAATGAAAAGTAGTTCCACAGTAGGCCGATCACAATCGAATCATAATTTAAATAAACAGCCAATACACACCTCTCAACACTAACTCACTTTAACTAATAGAAATAAACTCGAATTCAAAATAAGTGTTTATTTAATTATACTACATTTGTTCCAACGCCCGTTTCACACGCAACAATGTCGTTCATTCAACACTAAATGTGTTCAAAGAATGATTTTTTTCGAGACTATATTCACGAATTGGCTAAATTAGATTATTTCTACGACTAATGAAGTGGTAAGTGAATGAGTAAATTTTACGCTGCACAAATAGCAACACTTCATGTTCATAATTTAAATTTCATTCTTAATTTAGGAGTATTCGAATTACGAGTATGTTCTTAATTTAAACAGTTTGAACTGTTTTTTTTTAATAACACTGACAAAGTTTTAAGGACAGTATTTACTATTAGAATTATTAGTTAAACGCAGACTTAAAAATAGGCGATTTTAATAAATTATGAGATACATTAACATAATATTACACGTAATTTAAGTAAGTGTAAAATAGGATAACGTTCGTTTAGCTTGATTTCAATTTAAAATTGCAAAGTATAATATTCCATATAAAATACTATGATACTGACTGCCATACGATGCTGAATTTTTTTTTTAAGTGAAGAGAGAAGCAGACGAGCAAATAGCAGTCGCAAGGGGACACTGCCGCCAATAGATAACTGTAGCCAGTCTCGAAAATAATTATAGAAATAGGACTGTTACACCAGTTAGTGCGTAAATGTATTAGTGTTAGATTATTAGTGTTAAATTTGGAACAGGACTGGAGATATATGTAGAAATAACAGTGTTACATTCGGGGTATATCTATTGTCTCTGTTTCTCTGCTTTTTTGGTGTACAATAAAGAATAATTATTGTGTTGTATTATTTAAATTACAATTTAATTTAAAATTAAAATTATTTAATTTTCATAAAACAAACTGCGTTTTCGAATCTAGAAACAAGTAGTAGCGGCGAGGTATAGTGGAACACGGACATAATAGCGCTCGTTTCCGTCGTCTCGAGGTATTTGTACAAATTTTTACATTTTCACCACGCGCCGAAGCGGACGTGAACACATGGACTGTGCCTTTTTCACTTTTTCCATATTCATTTTCCACTTTTCGCAGTCCCATTTTGCAATTTCCTCTGTTTACAACGACGCGATCCGCGCGCCGCTATCACGCTGTAGTGTTTTGTTACGTTTATTTATATTTACGAGTGTGCACTCGAAACAAATAAAAGATACCTATGTACAGTTTCCAGCAAACGGTATGGAAGGAATTCGTCCGTACCACTGAACGGTATATCTTTCATTTTCGTGATATAAAGTGACGACATATTGTGTTGAGTAGTTAGATATTTAAGTTATATTTATTTTTGTCTTTAGATACTAAACAATCATTTCATACATACGATACTTACATCAACTCTTTTATCGTTCCACTGTTAGATACGAGTCTCATAATGAGAGGGTTTAGGTCTCAGTCTATCACGCTGGCCAAATACGGATTTGCAATCTTCACATGCTTTATAGAAGTTTCTTTTAACACTTAGATATTCAGGTTTCCTCGCGATGTTTTCCTTCAGTGCTATATTCAATCTTAAAATGAACATTTTTGTAAAGAGCTATTGTGACGAAAACAATATAAATATAGATAGATAAGAGCGCTAAAATATATGTATGTATATAGTTACATAATGATAATTGATTGAAATACTGGCGCTATAATAATTAATGATAATGATTGACTATAATACTAAACTAAATAAAAAAAATGATTTAAATAAAAACCAGTGCCCATAAGAATTTAAAAAAAGAACGTTTTCACAAAATGGCGCTGATGTTGCGCTGTATTTGGCAACGTGTCGCAACGTAGCTCATATTTCTATTGAACAAGTGCATGAAAAACAAAACCGTGCGCAATCAATTAGGACTGGTTTACAAATAACACTTCTGTCCTAACCAGCATGGTATTGGAGCCGAATAAACGTTATTTGCGACACACAGGTCGACTGAACAAACAAAAAATTGTATTCTGACGACATAAAACGTGAACATTCCGACTGAGCAAAAACTGGCCATTTTCACAACAAATGAATAAATTTGATCGAGCCAATATTGACGAATAAAAAATTTTGGAATTCATACTTATAACTTTGGTGCAGGTGTTACGAATGATTAGAAATTACTGTAGATAAGTTTGATTTTGGAATCGCAAACCTTGTACATTAGAAATTACCTTATAAGATAAATTCGCTTATAGGACAAATATAGGATCCTGGAGCAGGTACTATTGGAATTTTCTAATTCAGACTTTGTAGTGGAAATTTTTAGTAGTGGCTCGTAGACTGGAGCTGTGACCTGTGTATGGCAATAGACTCACCACCTACTCCAAGGTGGAACGTCAACGTAACTAGGGAAACCCCCTAGGGGACGTGATGTAACTTTTAAATTTGTCCAAGCGGAAAAATACTATCTAAAATTTACCAGTACAAATAACCAATGCTAATAAGATGACCAATTAGAAATGAAAAAATAGTATACATATTTCTCACTCGTTTCCATAGAGATAAATACAGAAAGCAAAGATTTTTAATCAGCTACGATTCCGACAAACTTTTCTCGCCCCCTTTACAAACCAAGTCAATCAACCAAGTCAATAGAAAAATTTCGATTATAATAATTTAAAATCATGAAGAGTAAAATTTTTTTTCGTTAGCAAGTTTTAAGTCAGATCTATAATTTTTAATATTAGGTATTCTAATCGAAAATATTGTTCGCTGAAACTGAAATCACTTTATAAATTCGAAATCGCGTAAAATTGGGAAGCCATTGACAATATCGCTGTTGTTGCGAAGTGCCAACCGCTGGATGTAATGATAGGTACTGATATGATAAAATATTATCCTAGACTAAATCACAAATATTATTTGTACACAATCTAACCGAATAATTTAGCTTTTATCAACATAATATTAAACGCTTTATGGGCTAAAATTTTACACAGGCAACATTTCATAGGAATAATTAAGGCCTTTTTCCTTTCTGATTTTCCTATTATCATTCAGCCCCTTACGGGGTTGGCAGAATGGTCATAAGGCACGGCTTTACGGCAAGGTATATTAAGGTTAAGGCCTTAATCCCTTACCAACATGGATGCGTTGTCGATTACTTTAAGAAAAATTAATCTGATATTACTGACCATGTATTATTCCTTCCTTCCTTGAGGAGCTTAACATCCGGCTTAGCGAATATTCATATAACAGAAAGTTTCAAAGACAACGCAATATCGTGCCAGTATACCCAGAAGAAGTAGGCAGAAGGGTAGAGTGCACCCCCAGTACTGCAAATTTCAATTCATATGTTATGAATCTATAGCTCTAGTTATATTAATTTCTCCTCTTTTTCAGAAAGACATCAATTTTAAAATGTTGCTTAGTTTTTCAAAAAACGTTGCAATTAACAAAATCCAAGCCGAATCTCGAATTAAAAGGATATAAGCAAATCGGTAGATAAATTCGTAAACGTATTTTTATAATGTATTAAATATACACTTATATCAACAAATCAGTGCCAATCTTTAGAAATTACGTTTGGTAGTTTGTTAAAAGAACTAAAAAGTAGTCATAAAAAGTCTATATGTGCTGTCACTGTCAAACATAGTTCCTTTGTCAACACAATTTTGATGACACGCTTGAAGTACTCCCAAGGAAATACTGATAACCAACCTAATACCTAATACATAAGATTGATTTTCGTTTGTACACTTACCAAAGTATGACATTACCGGTACTTTTTTAATTAATTCCTCGCTCTTTTTTCTGGTCAGCGCAGATTTACCTTTGAAAAGAGCGCTCGGCAAATATAACTAATTTGTTCAGTCTGACCGCTCGTTAACAGTGATAGCCAGAATTTCGACCAACATTGGTATAAGCGACCAATGTTGGTTAAACGGTTCATTCATGATTTCGTGCTTTTGCAGGGCTATATGACTTATACAATTTGTTAGGAAAGAAGAAAATAGTACGTAACGTAATATCACGCCTATAATCCCCGTAGGGGTAGGCAGAGGAGTGTAGTACACCCCCACGTTTCCCCAGTTACGTTTAAGTCCCACAATGGAATAAGTGGTGAGCCTATTGCCATACGGAAAAAGGTAAGGAAAAAATACAGGAAAAGAGTAGGATTAACTATTTCGAAATCTCATCATGTGAAATTACAATCAGTAGGTAAGTTATGTTAAATACGTTTTCAAATCTTCCTATACTTATTTGATTCGACAGGTTGTCGACCTGATTCTAATATAAGCAGTATTTTAGCTAAATTCAAATCTAAAAAAATCCGGTGAAAATAATCATAGCAACGCTTTACGTCGTTCGCTTCTTGGTATGAGGCTATACGTAACTTACAATATGAGTTGCTCACAAGCTTACGTTCCGTTATTTATCCCGAGATTAGGATCCCCGTGCCGAAGCAAACAAAACGCATCCTCTAAAGCCTTAATCAACAACATCAAAGAGATTGTAATCCAAAAAACACACCTCTCCTACTCGAGATACTTTAATGCGTCGTAAAAAATAATCCTAAGGCTCACCGGTACACGCCGAGTGTACCATAAGGGTGTGTATACACGAACGCCTCAAGAATTAGTAACGAAAAGAAAACTCGTAGCAGCACAAAGTCCACAATGTCAAAAAAGTCTCCATCAACAAACAAAGTGAGTGAAAAAAGTAAGGAAAAAAAAACGGGACGAACTCCACATTCTTAATTTAACTTGAGTCACTCTTACGCCCTACTTGAATCGAACCAAAATGTGATGAGCCTCCTCGCCTCTTTTATTCTAAATCAGCTGTGCGTTGGAAACGGAAATGTACGTATATGCTGGAGTTCAAGGTGCAATGGACGCGTGACTAGGGTGGCGAAGTAAGAAAAACCCCCGTTTCTTCAGGCGGTACAGTACTGGTCTTTATATGTATGTGATACTTAGCCGATTTCGTTTGGGGTTCACCTTGACACGTCGTTTGTGGCTATGTTACGAGTTGAGGAAAATGAACTGTCTGTTTTATTTGCTTCGTCTCTGCCATACACATTTCGTCAACCTCTAAAATACCCTAACATTCGGCGACAGTAATAGAATTTTTATATCGTACATTTGTATGTTATCTTATCTTTGTTTTATGCACATCTTTATTCCCTTTTACATTTTTATTTGGTGTTTTACATTCATTAGTTTTATATCACTAATTTTTTTTACACCATTATATCAAAAAGTATGGTTAGTAATCGTATCCACACTTGAATGATAAAAATAATTATCATTTCCCATTTCTTTACTTACAAATACTGACTGCCTCGTTGGTGGTTGTAAGTGCGACTGCCGATCGGGAGGTCCCGGGTTCGATTCCCGGGTCGAACCCTACAAAATATTCTAATTTAGATTTTGTAGTAGTGGTTTGGAGTCTGGATATGTGCCCGATGCATGGCAATAGGCTCACCACCCATTCCATATTGGGACGTAAACGTAACCGGTGAAACGTGGGAGTGTTCTGCATTCCTCTGCGTACCCCTTCGTGGATTACAGGCGTGAAGTGACGTTTACGTTTACAAATATACTTTCATTGCTATAAGTATCAAGAAATTAAATTCTTAAACCCTATTACAGAAACCACTAGAACTAACAGAAGATAACAAATCTTAAACATAAACAAAGCGTAGAAAGATACATTTATTTAAATGCACCTCACACTTAAGTGATCTCAACATATTGTGTTATTAAGTGTAATGATAATTCCATTTCTAAAACACCTTTTTTGACTATAACCAAAATTTTTCTATCCCATATAACTCATTAATAACATTAAAACATGTCTTTCAAGCAATAAATGACTGTTTTAGCGCCCATCCTTTACTTACATAATTTTACAAAAACCAATTAAAACTGTGTAGACAAATAAAAATCCCAGCTCGTGAGCAAATCTTGCGTAATTCTACAAAAACTAATGTCAACTGTGTATTGAAATAAAAGTCTCAGCTCATGAGCAACTGAAATTATAATTATTCCTATTCACAGTTAACACAAAATATGTTCCAAAACATCCCGATCGATACCCAAACGTTACCATACCCTCATCAACTGTCATGTGGGATTTTAAAAAAGTTCCCCCACACACGCACGCACACACGCACGCACGCACGCACGCACACACGCACGCATACATGCACGCACACATGCACGCATACATGTAAACACACAAGCACACAGCCGCGGCGCACGCACACGTGCGCGTCTCATTACGAGGGTAACTAATCACTGCGCTATGAAAAAAACGAGGATTTTTTTATTCATTAACCACCCTCATCTTAGGATGCTGTCCTTGTGGAGCACAGAAATGTGTAGAGAAGAATATCGGTCGAAATGTGTTAATTGATTGCGCAATGTACAATTTTTATTCGCATTACATTCTCTTAGTAGTAAATTGACAATATTTAATACTAATATTTTATTTTTTTTATATACCTGTTATTCCATTAAAGCATTAAGACGTCTAAATATTACTAATTCCTACCATTTTACATTGAATACATAAGTATAAAATCAATTCATCATTTTAACAATCTTAAAATTCTTTTGTCTTTAATTATGTTTACTAAGTTAAACAAGGCTTTAAATCTCAAGTTACTTTATTTGAAATACGTTGTGTTTCTGTAAATAAAAAATATGCAATCACATGTGACATCTCCATATATAATATTCGGTTATTGGTCAAACATGAACAGTAACCAAAAATTTAAAAAAAAAATTAGCATGAAAGGAATCTCCACGTACGTCGCAGTGCGTCTCCACACAAGGCACACTCGGCGACGGCGTAGTAAAGCATGAATTTGCATATTAGCGCGCTCACTAAGTGCATTGGCGTGTCCGTACGCACTCGCCGACATTCCGCCTGTTTACCCTACTTCTGCGACTCGCTCAGTTCCCGAATAACGCCAATTAACGCTATTCCGTTGATTGTATTAGCATCTTTACAACTACTTTACTTCTCACCACCCGTCCCATAGCGGGACAGGAACGTTGCTGGTGGAATATGCCAGTGTTCTACGCCGTATGTGCAGCGTACGTAACGTGGAAGTTGAGCTCTGATTACCTTTTCAGTATGACTCTCTTCGATATGAGAATCGAATATGTTAATGTTATTACAATTTTCGTCCGCAAGATTCCGTTAACTTGTCTATACTCAGTATACTATGTCTAGTGTTGAAAGGTCAGAGATACAATTGGTATTTTATGATATAATTGAGAATGATCTTGGTTATCAGTGGCCAAACATTTGTTGATATTTGTGGTCCATTTAATTGCAATTAAAGATTGTAATCGAAAGTAATCTGATTAGGAGTTCATAAGTAAAGGTGCTTTGCATGTATAAAAAGTAATGAAAATGAACAAATCGAAATCATTATTTCTTTTCTAACAAAAATGTAATTTAAAAAAAGCCTTAAACTCTTTCTATAACACTAGTAGTCAAATAACATTGTTCTATTAACAATAACAGAACTAATTGAAAGGTGTAAATTTATTTGCAGTCGTGTTTCAAATAAAACCATTATATGTCACTACAATACGATTAAGCAAAAAAGTAATCATGTATCACAATTGCATGTTCTGCATGAAATAGAATAAACTTTTTATAAACTTATGTAACCAAAAGCAATGATCACACAAATTTTAAAGAGCTGTTTTGGCTGGCGATTATAAATATAAAAAATGTTACGATACGAATGAGTTTTTGTGTGAATAGCGGCTATACATGTACGTGTATACATAAGAATCGAATCTAGATTGTGTTTTACATAATTCGTCGGGAGTACTTTCTCCGCGAAAATCGAGAGTCGATTCGTATAATATCGACGCCATTGGACACGCAAAGAGCTGATATAGGGCACCCGTCAAACAAACGCTTTTCTTAAGCAAAGCAGCGCCTAATTTCAATATCCGAACGGAACGCCGACCGTTTCAAAACTCCTCCGAGAATAAATTACTCCGTCTATTCAATATTTCATCAGGGCGAGAGGCCGACTCTGAATATTCAAAACTAGAGGAGACACGTAAAGGCACGCGCAAGCCATTTTTCGCGCCTATCATCTCGGTAACAAAACGCACTCGTAATTACCCCCCCGCCCCCCAACTTCTTCCCCCTCCCGGCCGCCCAGGGGTGGGGAGCCGCCCAGTGACAATTATTGATCAAAAATTCTCTCTCTTCTTTCGCAAAAGAAAACTTGGACGGGTTATGTGTCAACCGGTGTAGCTTGATCTTTGTAATTAGATAATTTTGACATTTACGTTTATTTTACTTCTAACTTTATTTTTTCGTCATTGGTCAGTACATTTGTATGTATGCAACGTATACTAAGGTGATGTTTTCCATAATAGTTTTAAGAAAAGGACAAAATCTCCTTAACCATATAAACCAAACTGCTAAATAGATTTTCTTTTCCTTTCATTGTACTCGTATTCCTTTAAGAATCATTCGGTTTTTCTTCTCAAATTGTGCCTTGGTTCGTTTCTATATTATATGACAATCTATGCGAACCTGTACTTAGGTACTATAGTTAGCGTAACAGGCTCACTATCATTACCAAAGGAGAACCTAGAACAAATTAACAGTAAGGGTAAATTGATGATCATGATGTTGATAAAAACTTTATACGAATTACATGCATACAAATACCTGAGATGAGTCTTTAACACCACGATGTTGACAATCGAGCAAATATCAAACCACGACATACAGCTGATATTGGGAATGAGTCTTTAAGACTGCTTTGTTAGTCAAGGTGGTTGCAAGCGCGACTGCCGATCGAGAGGTCCTGGGCTCAAATCCCGAGTTAGGTACCTACTGTAAGATTTTTCTAATTTAGAATTTCTAGTAGTGACTCTGTCGTAGTGAGTCTGGATTTGTGCCCAGTGTATGGCAATAAACTCACCACCTATTCCATGGGACTTAAACGTAACTGGTGAAATGTGGAACTGTATTATTCTGCTCTGCCTATCCCTTCGGGGATTACAGGCATCGTGTTACGTTTTTTATCGTTTCTTAAAGGCCACGATGTTGACAAACGAGCAAGTATCAAGATTGGCAGATCGCGGTACACGCGCCGCCTCGGCATATTAATTGCACGCGGCGCTACCGCGGGAGGCAAGAGGCAAGACACGGGGAGGCGGCCGCGAGGTCAACCGTCGCGCGCCATTGTTTCGTGCGTGAACCGACTCCTTCCTCGCCTTCCTGCCTATGTAGGGTTATTAACATTAATGATGGGCTTAGATTGCTCCACCGAAAACATTCAACGTTCTTTATCTTACGGCCTTCGCTGTACTTTGCATACCTATGTTTACGCGAAGCCTTTCCGTTTCGGTGCGACTAGATTCGGTCCTAATGTTGACTTGTACAGCAAAGGATTGTTTGCGATATGTCTTTAATTAGAGTGAAGGCCTTAAGACCACACCTTTGCTCTTCAACCTTACATAACGCATTGGTTCTGTTCAAGTTTCGTTTAAGTTGCGTACCTGGCAGGAAAAAGCTGTATCTTTTTTTAAGTAATACGACATTATATATGATGTAGAAACGCGACAGGCTACCATCAAAAACTGAATGCGAGAGGCTGAGGACAGGGTCCGATGTTACTGATTAAAGAAGGCGTATATACAGCCTTGTATTGAGACTGATGATGATGAATAAATGATTAGCAAACTGAAGTGGCAGTGGGCTGGTCACATCTGCCGCAGAACCGATAGCCGCTGGAGCAGACGTGTTTAGGAATGGAGACCGCGACTTGGCAAACGTAGCGTAGGACGCCCTCCAGCTAGGTGGAGTGACAATATACACAAAGTAGCTGGCAGTGGTTGGATGCATAGAGCAGAAGATCGAGCTCAGGCGTGCCATTGGAGCGGCCTATGTCCAGCAGTGGACGATGACAGGGTGATAGTGATAGTGATGATGATGAAAGTATATCGATTTATGCAACACTATAAATTCTTCCTAAATATTTCTGCTGCATATAATATATAATATTCAGAACTGATCGAGCGCTATTAACAAAATGTTTAGGAAAACAATTTTACTAGTAAAGGTTTCATGAGCATCTACACACAATCTTACAAGTACGTATCGACCACGTATACGCTGACGATTAACATCCTTCAGGTCCACAGTGGTTAGGTCATAGACTGTCATGATTCTAGAGGTCTAATATAACCCTTCTTGATATATTGATTCCGGTTTATAATCATCTCACACTTACAGGTAACTGTATTTTGTACGTATAGTCTAAGTGTTTCCAAGTTTCTAAAGTCACACAACCTTGCCCGATAACTAACCAAGTAGTACGGACTTAATTACAAAGTGTCCTTATTCAAAATCCGCTTTTTGATTGCTTTTGGAATTCCAGTATAATGCTGAGTAGGACCTATTTTGTAATGTGTGCAGTCTGCAATTGCTCTATTTGGTGATTTTTTATATATTAACGCTTGTATCGTGCAGGTGCAGGGTACATATTACAAATAAAAAGGTTTCTTTCTTTTCTTTCTCTTTCTTTCTTTCCCGATTTATAGAAACAAGTTCCCACCATTTACACGTTATTGACTAATTACGGATATGTAATGGAAATAAATAAATATTATTTTATAATAATAAAAATAAATCTTTATCGTGTCTATAAAAGCACAAAATCACTTAAAAATTTAGAGACGTCCTATTAAGCATAGTTATAACTATTACATCTTAGTAAAGGTTTTTGCTTTGTGTACAATATATACTTTACTTTACTTACCGGGGACACATTACCGCTAGTAACTGTTTCTACCGGTAAACAGCAGAACTTTTTTGTAGGTTACCGTTTCGGAGATGTTGGCAGACATAAACGGTTGGTCCCAAGTTAGTGTTCAGGAATCGCTACGTAAAAATCATATCAGATGTACATTAACTTTCAACCTCTTAATTAGAACTTCAACGACTTATTAATACAAGGAGAACTTATTATTACTAAGAGAATTACATAATTTAAATAATTTATTAATATATTAATATAGAAATTTGCCCAAATTTTTTTAGTATCTAATACATTATAAAAGAAGGAGAATGGAACTTATATTATTGAAACAATTTACGAGCATAAAAAACAATATTATTTGTACATATGATTATACGAATATAAATAAGTGACATGAAATATTCTACCCATTCATATAAAGGAATATTAATCCGTTTTTATGTGAGCTTAAATCTTAGCCTTAACAGAGAGTGCCAAATTAATTTATGCTTACAGACTACACGTGCTTCTTCTTAGTTGCCCTCTGTCTACCCCGTAAGAGTCATGTCGTGATGACATAGAAACAATAATAGTAATCCTAGTCATCATTTCTTAGAAATATAACTTAAAAAAAACTTATGCAAACTAATGCAGAACATTGTACATTTTTATATGAACGAAACATTTACCTAATTATGTGAACACAAAACCGAATTACAACAGATTATTTTAACCTAAACTAATCGAACTTTTATATACGGACCATACCAATATACATATAATAATAATAATAAAACTTAAAAAAGGCTTTAAATAATATAACAAAATAATAATAAAAAAGGCTTTGTATAATATTAATAGTAGAACTCTTCTTTTGTACATTGATTACCTATAAGCTAAGACATATTACATTTCTATCCCCATTAATTGATCATATGTAATGAATATGAATAAATCTTATCCATCATCATCAACCTACTCCCGTCCACTGCTGGACATAGACCTCTCAAATGGCACGACAAGCCGAGCTCAATCTTGAGCTCTTCGCATCCAACCACTGCCAGCCACTTTGCGTATATCGTCGCTCCACCTAGCTGGAAGGCGTCCTGCGCTACGTTTGCCAAATCGCGGTCTCCACTCCAGAACACGCCTGCTCCAGCGGCTATCGGTTCGGCGACAGATGTAACCGGCCCACTGCCATTTCCGCTTGCTAATCCTTTGGGCTTAGTCTTATCAATAAATATAATTAATATAGGAAAAGTTGTTCCATTCAGTCGCACACTTAAAATTGATATGTGCTGTTATATTAAAGGACCATAATTGAATAAGGTGATTGAGGTGCTAGTTCAAAAAAAAAGCAGTGATAGCCTAGTGGTTAAAAATTCAGCCTTTCACTCCGGGGGTGCTGTGTTCAAAATCTTTACAAAAAGTGCATTTTTTTAAATATTACTTGCTAACGGTGAAGGACAACATCGTGAGGAAACCTACATACCTTACAATTTATATATTAGAAAAGTTTTAAGGTGCCTGCCTACCCGCACTTGGCTAGCGTGGCAGACTTAACCCTCTCAATATGAGACGAGACCCATATTCCAATAGTGGAACGACAAATGGGTCGATTATGTTATGCTTTTATGTTGTAAGTAAATAACTCGTAGTGGTCGTTTCGGCGTACTCCAATGTCTGTAAATAACCTTAAGAAATCATTTTTAAGAATTCAATTCGCATGACTACAATAAAAATCATCGGGACCCATCCTACTCCGCGCAATATTCGAAGTCTATTCATTCCAACTGTGTTTCAATACGGTGAGATCGTCATCAGGTATTCTAAAATAGATTTTAAGATATCTGCTTTAAAATATATAACGCATTGAAGCAAGAGATTCCTCTACACCCAGCTTCAAGGTCGGCCATTACTCCAGACAACCGAAATCGCTTAGAAAAAAGGCTACGCTGATTTATTTTTCGAAATAGTCAATGTCATTTTAATACTGAAGCAAGAGACACTGAACAACTAGATATTTATTTAGGCCTTCGATCACAAAAAGTGCGGTAATTCGAAGAAAATTGAGTGTTAAAGAACTGCGAGGCTCTGGTTCTTAAATCTATTCTAATTTATGTCTGACTAGTGCTTGTTTCTGAGAATAATGTTGTGAAAATACAGATCTGATCACGTTTTATGAGAGTATTTTTTTATTAAACATCAATAAACGATTCGCTGGATCTTGTTAACTGTTAAAGTTATTATTGTCTGTTTAACCAGCAATAATGTTAGACAAAAAGTGAGCATTAATATTACTTTAAGTAGATTGATGTTATATTAAAGTCTGCGTTTATTTTTTTATATTTGACTAGCAGCAAAGGATGTTGTGAATGAGAAGCCACTGTATCCAATGAACAGCTGCAACTGACCTTGAATAGTCATATTATTGTTGATTAGCTCAATTAGCATTGGTTATAAATCTTGTTATCATTTCGTGGTAATTACTATTACTACTGTTATATTAGGACAAATTAATCCATGTATTAATATGAGCGTATTTAGCAACTGTCTTATTCGAACGGGGTTTTTAATGGATATTTTTGAAAAAGGAACATTTTCTTGTATAGATTATGCAACCTGTCGGTTGTAATCTTTCACTTCAAATACAAAGCAAAATGATTTTAAGAGCAATTGCTTCGCCATGATAATGGGTTAACAGTGGTACCACGACGGGTCAACCTTACACACAGTCAATTAATTTCTATTATTAATGTAATAAATTATCGATCATATAAACAAAGGAATATCTAAAATAACTTTTTTATGTGCACATTTAAAATTTCAATATTTACCGTACCTACACTGCATTCTCTTTGTTATAGAAGCATAGCAGCTTATAAGACAAGGTAAGAGGAGGTATATTAAACTCAATAGCCGGATCGAAGCCAAGAATATCCTCGCAGTAGTGGTGTTCGGATTCAATAAGAGATCCGGATTGTTCGAGTTTCATATCCATTATGCATCGGAGCGCGATCCGTCCCGAAATGCAACCGGCGCATAAATCAAATCGGGAAACCTATCGTCGCATCGCCTTCTTCGATTTTCCGCGCCTCTGTCCATTATTGTGTTTGTGAGCGCACCATGCATGTAAATCATTGAGCGGCACACACACAAACACGACCCATCTCCCTCACACGTACCCAGATAACCATCATCGGAGCGGGAGCGAGACAAAAGCTCCAAATCCACGGTGTTAATTTACGTACAGTTGGCAATTATAATTTTCGTATTCAGCGCTTGGTCCCTTTCTTTCGGCGGCATTTTTTATCCGCCATCTCGTTTGTGGGGGAGGGGGGTTAAGATAAAGGCGCTGAAGACGCGCGAGATATGTAGAATTTTTAATAAAAACCGCGCTGCTGTGTGCGCTAAGTGATATGGCTTGTTCCTTTTAATTTCGTTTTGCGAATGCGGCGCAGTCTCAGGATCATCTATCAAGGTTTTTTTTCCTTCATCGTCCACACGGCGCGCCGTTATGAAGATTTCGCATGGGATATGAATATTGATTGTTTCGCGAGCGACTAATGAAAGCTTGATTGGTGTTCGCCGTTGATGTGTAATCAACTCGACGGGGAATCCGTGGGGGACATAAAAGGTTTTTCCGCGTGTAGTTTTTTGTGTGGACAGGCATCCGTTAATGGTATTGTGGATCTCGCGAATGAAACATTTAAGAGTCGCCTTTCTATGTATGTTCAATTATATTGAATCCCAGTGATATTAATACTTAAATCTTCATAATATCTTTTTTATTCCACGACTATTTATAACTGCATTTTTTTTATTTACAGTAGAAAATATATTTTCAGTAGAAAATTAAATTTATTTACAGTTATCTAATCAACTACTTTTTACAAAAATATACAAAACCATTCGTATATTTACTGAAGCTGATAAAATCTTTCGTGATATAAAATATGATAAGCCGAGTATAACAGTAATTAAGTGATAAGAGATCTCGTAGCGCTCCGTAGAAGCGCACGCGCAGCTACAAACTCCACACACGTAGATCCAAACCCACATATGAAAGAATTCAACGCGTGCGCAGTACCTACATTGCAAATATATGTAGCGGATTAATTAGTTACATTGCAACAAAACTGTGCCAAGATACGCCATATACATTCATAAATTGTATAAGGATTATCACTGAAACATATTTATCCAGTGGTGATGCTCACATACATATCGCTCATTTGCGACTAGAGTGTAATATCACAAAAACACCGTCTTCCATAAAACTGTTCACAAACTTAGAAATCATAACTATTGCATGACTATTATATTATTTACATATCATAGAATAGTCTATAAGTCATATAATATTATAATAGTAAAACAATAATTATGATCACTAACTTTCAGAACTGTTTTCTGAAGGGAGTGTTTTCGACGTATTACACTCTCGTCGCATATGAGCAATATGAAGAAAATGGGCTACATTAAAAGAAAACAGTATCAATCTACGGCATATACATACATTAACACCTTGTTCATAGTTCGTCACTGAGTAATGTTTGTCGAGTGGTGATGCTGACATATGTAAATAAAACTCGCAGTGTAACCCTTTGTCGGTTTAAAAGAAGAGTTAAGCAAACGTTATCTGAGAAAAAAGGGTTTCTAAGTTCATCTTCAGAACTCATAATAAACCTGTGAATGCTATTAGTTTCTACCTGAGGAACAACCTCAACCCTTTGGTATTACCATATCTACATAGTACATTCTTTCAACTAGAATATACAATTATTTACAAATTTCATTTGAAAAAGAAATTAATGAGAAGGTGATCATTCTTTAATATTTTGTAAATTTGACGTACTCATTATGCGTATTCAATGCAAATCAATTATTGTTAGTCTTATGATAAATTTAGATAAACCAGTTTATCGCTGCCCATACTCTACCATGTGACCCTAGGTAGAGTAAGACAAGCGATTAATTAAGTTCAAGAGCGTTGGAAATACATAGTTGTATATACGAGTAGATTGAGATTATATTTAAGTTTGTTAATAATTACCGAAATAAACACCGTCGGTCCATCTATTTCATTAATATTTTTTGTATATTTGTCTGTTCTCTTTAAGTCTACTTTGATGCTACTCGTAATTTAATTATTTTAATGATAAAAACCTAAGAAAGGATGAAAGTACAAGGCGCAAATTAGATCAGTAAACATAGAAATATGATGTAGATAATCTACATATGTATACTCCTGCCTACTCCGAGACTTAACGTGATAACAATAATTAAAATAAAAACAACAATAATTATTATTATTATTTTAAGTTTGAATTTCACAAAGAAGTAACCAATCATGACTACACAAAGTCTTCATTATTTCTAAAGCTACCAACGAATCACAAGCCGACGCTGTTAATTGCCAATATAAAATAAGCGTTTAAATCACCTGCCATAATATTAGCAGCCGTTGTTTTTCGTCATTAACACTGGTGACTTAGTTTAAATAGATAACAAGTGGAGGCAGAACACATTTAATTTCCAATTAGACCGGTCAACCATCAAGCAGCAGACGTATCGACAATGAGGAATTAGAAACAGTGGAGGATCACATCTATCGGGGCGGAACGCATCTGTCGATGACTGTGCGTTTACACCCCTGCACTCGGGCGTGAAAGAACGAAGGATTGGAAATGTTCCAAGACACCATACTCGTTACCAGCGTGCATAGTAAACTCGACCTAAAAACAACTAAGTCAAAGTTCAAATTACCTTGCAGCTTGCAATATGTCAACCGTTTCCAGTTCAGACGAATATAGACTTTAGGTGGATGTAATAAGGGTGGTGGTTGAGTGGAGTGCTGATGAGGTGTAAAGAATGGTGAGTGTATTTAGAGCCTGAGCGTTCTGGTTCGTGTGGTGCGCGTCGAATTGTCTTCCGGCGGTCGACGTGATTTCTTAAAGAAAGCCGAATCAATGGAGGCGCTGGACATTGGCCTCTGATTGTTCGGAGGAGGCTTTGAAACGTGCGAGCGGTGGACTTGTCAGCTCAATGACATACGCGAGTGGTACGCACATATATGAGTTAGGAATGAGACTTTAACAATATTAATAATAATAGTAAATTACTGACCAAAACATGTTACATTTCAATTAGACAGCCCGGGCTTTTAGAAAAGCGTTAGCTGGGGCGTGGAAGTCAGTACCTTCCCTGCTGGAATGTAACGTTTCTTAAGCAAGAAATATTATTTATAACCAAAAGATATTTATTTCGTCTTCATCAACCTTTAGATGTCCACTACCGGACATAGGCCTCCCCTAATCGACGGCACTCTTTCCAGTCCTGGGCCTTCTGAATCCTGCTTCGCACTGTCTTCTTCAGGTCGTCAGACCCTTTGATAATTATTTACTTATTAAATTGTTCAGTGGCGTGCTATTGAGGAGGCCAATGTCCAATAGTGGACGAAATCTACTTTCGTCCTATACTACTGATGAAGATGATGACAATGTGTACGTTGCATTCTTATATAACTATGTATGTATGTTCTTCTAACAGTCTTCACTAATCTATTGATAACTTAAAGCCTAATTCCAGAATAATGTCTGCATACTTGAAACATCCATCATAGTATGAAAACTTTAACGAAACGTAATAGACTTGTTAGCAAATAGAAATTATAAATAAAATTATTTTTATGTTTTATTGTTTGACATCGTAACTGTAGAAATGTAAGTGTTCTACACTCTAATTAAATTTATTTGTATAAGTAAAATCCATGCTCATTTCATAGCTACCATATAACCCCACTCGGTTCTATGTCAGAGCATTTGTGAATTGAACTTTTTTCATTTTGCGGGAGTAGACTTGATTGATAACTTGTGTCGCCATATTTAGATGGGTAAACTTATATTTAGACGAATATGTTTATTTATATTTCATAGCGAAGTCAAAAGCGATATACCCAAATTTTCTAAAACGAAGTATCAACCAAGGAGGCTTAGGAAAATAATGAACTATAACCAACTGAATGGTTCTCACAGAAGAACGATAAGAGCTGGTCAATAACAACAGATCTAAAAAAATTTAAAGGAGTTTGCAATAATATAAAAAGACCCGAGTACTTACTAAACTAAGACCCATTATTATATTTCATGAATTCCATAGTCCATATAATGTATTTAATGTCATATTTAACATGTAACAATGTATTCAATATGTTGAAAATATATATTATGTTACGTATTAAAGCCTATCCTAGTTACCATAACTGATGCGATAACGATGACGCAACATCTGGCCACTGGGCGGTCATTGACCCCGCGTAAAAAGTTACGGACAATAGGGAAAAGTAGGTAAATTTGAAAATACAATGTCAATAGCCGCCGGCCGGCGGACCTGCCCCACGCGCCCTTCGCTTGAGATAAGGGATGACCGCCCTCCCCCGCGGGCCGATTATCGGACAGTCGCGACGTTGTGATTTTTGTAACTTTTTTTTTCAGTTTCCATATTTGTGCTAACAGAACGACGCACTACTTGTTTGCGGCTTAACCAGTGGTAAAGATAAAACAATGGATCAGCTCACTGTATTTCCCTTTGTTTCAAAATCACTCAAAATATTATTAATCAATATCACGATTTGATTGTCACCCAGAACAAAATAAACGAATGTGTTGAACATATTTTGTATACGCCACTGTAGAAAGAAAAATAAGAGTTTTTTTTTATTATACTTTGACAGACCACTGACAACCCATAAACAATGTATTCGGCTGAATAAAGTTGTAACCTACTACGTATTTAAAGTAGCCATCGTAAAAAGTACGGGCACAGAGTCAGCTGATCGTAAAACTGTCCCCTCGGAGGGCGACCTTGAGCGACCCCACTATTGAAATTAAACTCCCGGTTACCGGCACTTTGCACTTTTAAAAATGGAATCGCGTTGTAATCGCAACAGATTATTAATAACTTGTTACCAAGGTCTCGGTCTTTTTTGTTTTTAATTTGTGGCCGTTTATTACCAGTAATTTATGGATTTAACAAATGTGTTTGAAAATGTTTCTAGAATAAGAAATAAAACCAAAATAAATAAGAATAACGTTTTTCGAGAAATCTTTCTGGACTATAATTTAAATGTCACACAAAATAAATAATTTAAGTCCATATCATTTCCTCACCTATTTTCTTTCTGTACGAGTTATATGTTTACAAATCAATGAAGCCGATACATTGGTATCGTTGCCAATTACATATGAAAACTATTAATAAGGCATTTATCTTACAATTAATCACCCTTGCCATCGTCGTAGCTAAGTAACACTCAGAGCTCTCATTCTATTTTACATTAATATTGTAGCTAACCTACTTCCAATAATTTAACTGACGTGGTGTATGCGTTTTAATTCAAAAAAGTTTTTAGGTGGCAATACAGCGTCATATCCGGATTCCTTCAAACCCGTTCGCGTTTCAAATACAAAAAAAACAAGTAAGTCCGTTACACTTACTATGGTAGTTCGACATAATTCTATATTTGAAATTTCTATTTTTTTTTTATTTCTGTGTGTACAGTGTTATTCCATACAAAAGCACAAAGCAAACTCATCTGAAACATATCTACCGGAGCGTAGATCGTGATATCTCACGTCTTTACACAGCTTAATACTATCTATGTAATTATTATAGCTTGCTACGGTCACTATAAAAATATACGTCACTTTGCCTAATGTCCAGGTAAATAATTAATACAATTCACTTTTAATGTCCCTATAATAATAATAAATTAACAAATGACAAATAATTAATCGGTCTATTTATTAATTAGCGCAGACAGAATTGATTTGTCGTTAATTAAAAAGTTGTTGTGTTGACCAATCGTTTCGAATATAAGTTGTGAAAAATTCTCAATTTGAATGGTGTGAATTACGAACACAACAGAAACAGAAACAATTTTTTTACGTTTAGAACAAGAGGTGTTCCCTCGCTCGTCATCGTGATGTCAGCAACTAAAGGATTTATGACATTCAGCCAACATACACACAATAATAAGGCAATAATGTTAAATAATAAAGTAATAGAATAAAGCGGAAGGCGAATAATCATATATATTTATACATTAAACTAAAGACTTGCATATTGTTACGACGAACATTCTGTCCTTACATACACAACTTACTGCCATTATTACTGCCGTCAATGCAAGACACAGAACACCGTGCTGCTTGAAGAATGATATGAAACTATGTACATATAGGAATTTATATTTTAGCTCCTTGACACAGGAGCCATATCAAATAAGGCTGTATTTATGTGGAACCATACATAAAAAAAAAATTAAATTTTGGCATCGTAGTACATACAAAAGCCTCTTCTCGATACCTGCCGACTATTGACAACTCAATCGTGTATATGAATCAATTGTAATTGTCCATTGCTGAAACAGTTCATAACAGTGTACGTCCATATCATGAAATTGTAACAGGGAATCATATTATTACTAATATTAATATTATATCGTCACGCTAGCTCCTTTACGGGGAAGGTATGGAGCACAGAGCGCCAAATATTTCTATCCTTATAGACTTGATATGCTTTTTCTAATTTCATTACTCTCTCTATACAAGTGCGCCGGCTTGAGAAAAATCTAACGCTACCACTAGCCAATATCTGAACTATTTGTTCAATATAAGTGATTCTTAGTTTTTATCATCACCTGCATCCATTAACATTCGCGAATATTTTATTTTATTATTTAAAGATATTTCCAATTTATTCATGCACATAATGTTTTGTGTATAAAAATGGTACATTACGCCCGTAATCCCCGAAGGGGTAAGCAGAGGAGTGTGGTAAAGTCCCACGTTTCAACAATTATGATATATCTCCCACCTTGCCAGAGGACCTATTGCTATACACCTGACACGAATTAAGTTAGAAAACCCAATATTACTTTTCCCGATCCGGGAATCGAACCAAGGACTTCTCGATCAGCAGTATGATAATAATAAAATATAAACGAATTGTTCATTCTGTCTGGACGTATAGGAGAAGCCTTTCGACATAATAAACAATGAACGTTTTAAGAATCTCACTACAACTAATCGATATACCGGACGCCGGAGAGCCTCCAAAAGTTTGAGTGACGGGACCGCCGTTGAAAAACCGATATCGACTATCGATAGACGCAACAAAGCACCCGCCGAGCTATCTCTATTGACATGACCAGTGGCGCTCAACATGGTGTAGGTACAGTACACTTATTAATAAAAGTGAGGAATGTCACAACTATGTTTTTTTTTCTCTTTAATTAATACAGATAGGTATAAGATATTTGCTTTTACATTTAAATAGAAATTATCAATATTAGTAATGAAACTAAGCCTTGCGTAGCGTAAATAGATTCATTAAATGTTAATATTAATAAAAACACACACCCTTTAAGGCTTGAAAATAAAAGTACCAACAACACATTAACAACATCAACACAAATACAATCCAATTGTATCTATTTATGCCTATTTTGTCAATAACCTAACAAACTCTATACCCCAACAAAGATAACATTTTACCGTCCAACACGAAGTCCCCGAACAATAGATATATATTCCTAAACTTTGAGCACCGCTGGCCACCAGAACAGAGCGTGTGCGACGTGTGAATGTTATCGACTATCGCGATGTGTCGTCGATAACTCGCCCATTACTTGCACGTAAAAATAGCATGGGAACCGAAATGAAGCCGATCCGATCGGCCATTGTAAGAACAGATACACGCTAACACTTGTTATCTAACGCCTTTATGTTCCGCTCCACCGTTTATATTCACGCTGGGGACTCATTGGGGTTTCGTGGCAGTGTTTTTGATCATAAAATAATCTAATAATTAGAATATAATCTCATTTTCAAACGTTACTGGTGAAACGTGGCGTTGTACATTCCTCTGCCCTCCCCTACAGGGATTACAGGCGTTAAGCTACGTTTTTTTTATTATCGCCAACAACTGTCATTTCATTGTTGGAACGGTCTCAGTTCAGGAGATAGGTGAACGTCCCCATATCATCTTATAAATTATTTTAAATCACAGATCTTTGCAATTGGCTTATATGAAAAAAGTGATGAATATAGAAGCGTGACAAGTTTATAAGGATAGGGATACTTGGCACGCAGTAATCTCTGCCTACCCTGTAAGAAGGGAAGGTTGTTTATCGCCATCAATACTTGTATCATTACATTGTTGAACAGTGTCTTCTTAGAGAATGAAATTGGTTTTGGTAACGGTCTGCCACGCTTTAAAATGTGGAATCGTAGTGATAGGTACCTACTGGGCACTCATTAGTGCTTTTCTATTTTCATTTTAAATCAGGACCAATCCTTCAGTGTGAGTTTTATACTTTATATTTAAATTCAATGTTAGATAAATAACAAGAAAATAGAATTTAGTATCTATAATTATTTTTTATATATCACGTTGATATATATTTTTAAGTGCCATTTATAACCAAAGGGTGAATTACTGAGCAAAAATTATACAAAAATGCATACTATGTACATATATGGTTAACATACAATTGTTTCTCCAAAGATATAAAGGAATTGACAGTGTTTCACATGGCTTAGTTGCGATAAAATGGTTTGTGTGTAACACAGATGTTAATATATGACTTCATTTGTAATTTAAAAAATATTATTAAATTAAATAAAAAAGACAAATATATTATCATTTATAATTGTGTAAGTGTAACATGTAAATAGCATAAAATCATAAAGTGATTTTCCCAACAGTCATGGCGTTGAATCCTTTAAAGGGTGTTTGTCTCTGTGTGTGTATGTTTTTTTTTCTTTTTTAACGTTTATATTTAAACTTCATGCACAGAAAAATGACGGTTTTCTTCATAACAAACGCTTTATTATGTCATACGTAACTATAACGTCTTAATATTGTACTTACGTACTACTACTAACGTCAATGTTTAAATGTTGTTCTTGTTAAAAGTATAAAAAACACATCAAATATATTAAATATATATTATAAGTAATTATTAAATGTTTCCCATTATTGAAGAATCAGTCTTTCTTTCGAACTTAAATTTAATATCAACCGTAATAAATATAATAATATATTATTACAATCTTAGAATCTTGTAACATTATACTGGTAACTTAATTAAGATAAATCTTTAAATGACGCTTAAAAGCTCTTGTTTGAAGCAACGAAACAACAAAACTCGAAACGACTTCATTCCACAACAAAGGCTGTTTAGCGGCAAGTAATTAATATAAACAGATCGCTACCAGACAACAACTATTTTTCAATGTGACAGATAAGAGGTCGCCGACCCGCGGGATCGGCGGCGCGTGCCCCACAGACAGATGTGCTAGTCACGTCATAATCAGAATGGCGGACAAAAATACAAAGAAAATCAAATCTACGAGATATCTCCGACGGATTACGTTACAAAATTCAACCATCATTATGTTACTGTTCGACCGGACTCCATTCGATATTTGATATCTCATAATGGACTTTTAATTTGATGCGCTAAAAAAAGCGTCCGCTAAACAAAAGACACGAACTAACTTCGTTATTTTCAAGCTAGATGTTAAACAGAATCGGGCACGAACGGGTAGGCATAATTGTGAAGCTAAGCGGCCGCGCACAATAAAATCAATCGTAAGAAATCGTGCGACGCAACCGGCTCACTGTTGCCCGTCGATGACAATTTCGCTACAAACGAACGGTGGGCGTGTGTAAGCCGATGAAAAAAACATATCACTCCCACTCTTTACTGGTTACACGGGCGCAGATTAATCTCAACTGTCCAGTACAACAAATTGAACTCTTTCCCGTCCATATAAGAGCCATGATACAGATTGCACTACGTTTGTGAATCCGCAGTGGCCGCACCACGCCTCGACACCCGTCATTGGCAGAAATAAAAACGGCGACCACGCGTAACTCGTCACGTCTCGCCGGACAGTGAAATCGTGCGACCGGTGACAATGTGTCACATCGCCAAGCTAGCAGGAGCCACCCTGCCCCGCTAACCTCACCACACATACGCGACAACCGACGACCGCCGTACCTGGACACAGGCCAACTATAGCTGGACGAATGCGATTGTTCTGCGCGCATTCGTGCAGTTGCGTCGCCGTGGCTTATGAAATGACAGTTGAAGCTTCAATGAGCAAACGTTTACCCGCAAAAGAGTATTTCATCGATCACGCTCACAAATTGCTACGTAACTATCGAGATGTAAATCGCCGGGCTACCGTTATATTAAAAAATCGATTCTGGCTAATCGATTTGTCACAGCTGCGTTCCGTTTACGCAGCTGTCGGTCCCACGGTCGCCGGTCGCGATGTGCGGGACGCCGCGACACTGGCGACACAGAGCCGCGAAGCTGCCCGTATGTCCTCACCGTGTCGACCCTGCCGTTTCGTGCAAATTAATCAACCATAAAATCGTTTTCCAGAGATTATTCATACTGTTTCTACACAGTGTCAAAATTGCACGCTCAATGCCGTTGCGGAACATGATTTTTTTATCATTCGCCCAAGATTACATCGATCTCGTTATGTCACGGCATATAAACATTCAATTTTAATCTTTCACAAAAAATTCAGCCTACACAATATTTAGTAGTTAGTACCTATCCTATGAAGTGGAGCACAGGCTGCCTGTTCAGAATAAAAATGTCCAAAGAGGCGGGCACCGTGAAACTTTGTATCAATTTTAAACTTCACGGTTTCATATCGAGTGGATCTAAAGTGAGAAAATACTTGCAGACATTTAAACATCGAATTTTCAAAACGATCTTAATATTACCAAACACAACATTTCGAAGTCATAATTTAAAACAACCGAAGTCACTCGTGTCTGTGTGGATGAAACATTTAGGGATCACGAATGTTTTGGTGAGCGAGGCATAGATTAGTAATCATACACACACGTGGAAGACAGACGGGCAATTATACAGGGTGAGCCGGCGCGGCCTGGCACCGGGCTGCCCGAATTTGCGCTACCGTTTAAATTGGTGTACAGGGTGATTCATTTGAGCTTCAAAAAAAGACTGAAAAGCCGTACCGATGCTTCAAATAGACTAGACCTACAAGTCGTAAAATGTTCCATAGAGTAATTTCGGTAAATCCAATGCGAACAAAAGACATTTGTAGTTACTTTCATTCTCAGTAAACCTTAACCTAATAGTGACCTTTACAATTTATCCAACAAATGCATACCGATTCTAACAAGATATTGTATATTTGATGTCTTATAAGAAATGATTAGTCTAATCTTAAAAATAACGTGTCACTCATTGGCATTTTTCCCATACGTATCTACTGAAAAACTTGCCCTAAAAATTCTCAAAATTCTTAATAAAAAATTGGTTTAAAAAACTCGCAATCAACCTGTTCACAATTGATATGAAAGCTTACTTATTCATTTGCATTTGTCGTGGATAAGGCACGTGTGGGGCTCGCGTGCTTGACTACTACAATCGGTTATGAACTTACAGACGTGGGATTGGGTAGAGTCATATTTCAATAACCATTTATATTACATATTTCACGCCAGGTTCCATGCTAGGTAGGCAGAGAGCACCGAGTGTAAAAAATATCTATCCTCGCAGACCTGCTGTGCTTCTTCCAAATTCATCACTTTTTTCATAGATGCAAGTCGGTGTATACTAGTTTATGTTATCTCTGTAAAAACTGAGGATTTCTTTGCGTATGATTGATCCTTGCATTTCTATTACTCATTATGGTGCAACGTTCCTTAGAAACCTCTTTTGAACTAAACTAGTAGGTAGATACCTTCCTTAAAGTATAATTTAATAAATTTGTATATCGTTGCAAATACTCAATTATTTCATAATTTATTTATTAATTCATGTAGTCTCTTAACTTATGAATACTGTTTAATATAAGAAGGAATGAAAGTCCAGTACTTTAAGATTCAACCTTCCATTTCTGGACTTCTGAATTCAAATACTAGTGCATACCTTTTTAGAACAAATGTGCGTTTTAAGATTAAATATCACTTGCTACTTATTATTATTTTTTATTATAACGACGTTTGTTAACTGTCAGAATTGTTAAAGAAAATGAACAGATTCCAATTAATGGTGAAGGGATCCAAGAACTGGAATATACCACTGATAAATTACCCAATTTATGCCAAAACTGATTCTCCATTATGTTGGCTTCAAAATCGCAGAAGTAGGTACTATACGCCTGAATAATGTAATTTATACTTGCTTTTAATTAACAATTCTATACAAGAACTATTTCCACCAGTAACTATGACTAATTAATATTGTGTTGCATGCGCTTATTTCATCCATAATTCTGCCCAAGAATAACTATGAGTAACTACTATTGTACCAGAGACGCTCTGTAACTAAATTAGTCTGTGGTGTAAAAGAGTTTCCGGCCGTATGAGCCGACGATATATCGAGGCTAATGAATCACAACCCCTAAACTGTTTCGTAACCCTCATTAAAACAAACTTGCGTGATCAATATTTGACGCTGCAATGCTCTTTGTATAAATACGTCATATTGCAAGTGTCATACCATAATAATTTACAAACTAAAATGCGTGTATGAAGACTGTGATGAATATAGAAGAATTATATCGGGTTTGCAGACCGTAGAATTTATAAAAAAAAATTCTAAGGTGTGTGAAGTGTGCCAACCCGCACTTAGCCAGTGTGGCAGGCTATGGCCTTAACTCTTACAATATGAGAGGAGACCCGTATTCCAACAGTGGAATGATACTTAAATGGATCGATTATTATTATTATATCAGTTTTGTAAGGGTTACACATATTTAGCAGTCGATTCTCCGTACCAAACAAGTAAAGTGCGTCGTAGAACATAAAATGATAATTATTGTTTAAAAAATAATTAAAAATGGCCTTGGTGATGTAATTGATATAATTAAAATAAATATAAAATATTTGCCGCGCAGTGGTCGCCATTTTGAATTTGATATGATGTCATCAACACATGACGTTTAGACGTCAAACGTTCGGATATCCGAAAAACAAACTAAAAACGTATATTAAATATATGTAGAATGGATATATCATAAAAAGTTAAAATAACAAAATATTATGATTCTTTCATACACGAAATATTAAAACTACACGCAGGTAAGTTCGTTAGAAACAATAAATACTTATTACCTTTTTAAAATATGTGCAAACAAACACATTTTACAACCCAAGCACACCCATGAGCAATAAAAGTTACCTACGTTTTATCCATATATAAAGGTTTGTTTGTTTGTCGGCACGTTTGCTTTACAATGGGGTGGGTATCGGTGTAAGGGAAATTAAAAAAAAATACAACTTTCAAACAATACACCTACGTAGACAGAATGCGTCAGGCACCGTTCATAGTGAGAACAAACAGACTAGCCTTGTTTAAAACAAACATGTTAATGTTACTTTCCTTTTACCTCCTAGATAATATCGCATCCTTATTAATGTAGTCTTGTTTTAACGTGTTTTAATTACTAATAGATGATTCATCATCATCAGGGTTACATATGTACCGGCTTAACTCACGTACGGTTTTCGAGATGGCCCGACTAGTTTGGGACGTATACGAGGTACATGATCATGAGTTCCCAATTACTGAAGCGAGGGTCACGGCGAAGACTGTACATTATTGTACGTTAATTGGTTTATATAGTAATTTACAAAACTGGATAATATATAAACAAAATTGTCAATAAAGAAATACTGAGAAACACCAAAAAAATAATGCTTCTATATACAAACATAGCTGCCAAATTACATTTCGCCAATTCAAAGTGTTCAATCAGTGAAGGTTGAACTTAACCATACCTTTATAGTCCAGGTGTCAAAGAAAGAAACGACTCAATTAAGGGAACCCGCCATTTTCATGTAAAAAAAGCTAAGTTTGTCTCGAAATTAATGATTTTCACGTTTACTTACAATAATAACCTTTATTTGACAGGGTGACGCCCCATTGCTTAACGAACTAACGTGAGTACACCCCAAACAAAAGGTTAAAACATAGACCGTAACATGACGCATGTAATCTCAGAAGAGGAGTGTAGTCCCGCGTTTCACCAGTTAGTTTTCACGTTCCATGGAGTAAGTGGTGAACCTCTTGCCATACACCGGGAAAAGATCCAGGCTCCGAGCGACTACTAGAAATTTCTATTGGAAAATGTAAGTTCAAATCTAACTTTGAAAATCCAAGTCAGAAAATTCAATATTACCCTACCCCAGATCCGAATCCAGAACCTCCCACTCAATAATCGCGCAACCACTCGTCCAACGAGGCAGTCGTTGATATTTTAAGGCCTTAACTAAAAGGCAGCTATTTATAAAATAACATATAAATTTGAACCGACTAGACACGTAGCAAACAAGGGAAGTTCAGCATCGATATAAACATATTACATACTCGAATAAAACTCATTAGAAATAGCTTCACACGTTCAAAATCCAAAATCAACTTTACACAAGCTTTTTCTTCATTAAATACAAGTACTTCCTTAACCATTGTCTTGCGTCTTCTATGGTTCGCCATTAAAAACAAATAGTTTCATTAAACTCTATCAATAACTTAACTAACTACTACTCTGCTTTCGCTCCCGCGGTTCGTACTCAAAGATATGTAGAGCACATATTTATTAGGCTTGCTTTTATTGCGAGTACTTAAACTTTCACAGACAAAGAAAACCCTTAGATCGCGTGTCACAACACCACAACCACATGACCTCAAGACAGCCCAAATTCGACTACTTACCGAAATATGCTAATGCGTCCGATCATAATCGCCTCTAACGCGTGAGCCGGGCCACGCATAGTTGACTAAATGTAACCCTTGAACTATCTGATAACCCACCTCCACAACCGCCAATGTATTCTGGCCTCTTCACCGCCTTTGGTAGCGCGACGGTGTCCAACAATCATTTGAACTTAACATTCAATGTACCGAATTGAAAATAGTGTAACCCATTGATTAATATGTACAAATAGGGATCAAAATTAATAATAAGTACCTTTTGTATACTTAGACCGATTAATATATAATTATTTTATACAATTACGAACTAGGGCACTGGTAAAGCAGGGTAGTCGCGCTACGAGTTTTGGTATAGAAGTAGTCGATGATAGATCCGTTTAAATTGGTCATTATTAACATGCGACGCTTGAAATATGTGGAATGACGTCACATTTATGTCAGTCAATCCATTAATGCCTTATCTCGACTTCCGAAATCGTGTGTTTCGTTTAGTGTGTATGTGGCTTTATTAGCCCGAACCATGACACGGTGTTTTTGGAAATTTTTCAAGTAATAGTAAAACACGACTAACTTTATAAAGTTTTTATTGCTTATTTATGAACACACACAGTTTGATATGACACAAAAAAATTTGAATTTTTTTAAATTTATAAACCGTTGTTCGCGCACATAAACATATGACACATCGTACTTAATTTCAACTCTATTCATATCTTTAATTTTGATTTATTTACCAGATATCAATACTACCTAATATCGAAACCTACCGATCGACGAAAACAATTTTGCATATTTGACAAGGCAATTTCAAATCTACAAACAGACTTTAAACAGCCACCAATAAAAGCACCTACATATATAATAGTACTCAGACTAACATTACCAGTTGTGTTTTCGTTTTAGTTCCATTGTAATGTCGATATCTATTCTCGGAAGTGCCACGTGTGGATGGCTGAATGACAAGTCTCAGGTAGTGATCCATTGTTTTTGAGCATCCTAACAGCATGGTTACGTGACTACATTATGGCCGGTAACGGTAAATATGAATTATCACGTGTGAAGTGGAGAACGACTTACACCTTCTAAGAACAGGGACATCAGGCTTCCTCCCTACCTTGTAGGGAATTTTGTGTGATGGTATAAATATAATAACAACATATCCTTCTAGAATCCTCTAGGCTTACACTAAATTGGAATGAAAAATTAAATAAGGACCTACATATAATACGTAAGCAACACCTCCACATAAACTTATCGAAACAAAACAAATTGCCTTTCAAAATTAAAAATCCTAATTTTAAGTAAATTAAGTTATTTAAGCCGATTAAGTGAAAAAAAATGTAACATCACGCCTTTAATACCCGAAGAGGTAGGCAGAAGAATGTAGTACACTCCCGCGTTTAGATGCAACTTATTTCAAAGGTACTTAATGATATTTATATAGGTACGTTTATAAAATTAAATCTATTCTAATTTTCATTTTGCAGTAAGTGTATCTTATAAACAGCTATTTAACAACATAATTTCATTTATGTGACTTCTTGAAACTCGCAGAACTCAAGGCAGTTCACTGATGACGTAATAGCGAACTACTAATTTCGTCATCATCATTAGCCTACTCCCGTCCACTGTTGGTCATAGGCCTCTCCAATGGCACGCCGCTGAGCTCGATCTTCAGCTCTTCGTATCCAACTAAATGGCATTAATTGTTCAATTGTATGATATCTTAATTTATATTAGTATGAGACATCACTGTTCACTTCAAGTCACTTCACCAAGATAATTATCATGTCATCGCCACTAACAACTATGTGTTCGTTTTTTTGTCTTAAATTCATCCAATTTCATGTAAGCAAATGGTACCGCATGAGCAAACTCAATTTCAAAAGAAAAAAATATATACGTTGGCAGTGAAATAAAAAGATCGATAAACTAGTATAAAAAATTCAGTAAGAACACAACATCAAAAGGTGTGCATACTATTCGACCGGACATATCCGATGACTCATTGCACAGTTTGACGTTTGTCAGTATTTTTTTCTTTTTACTCCTTACGTAGTGGCCTCATTTTTGGCCACACACTTAATAGTTTGTCCACGCTATTTACTTTATAGATTAATAGATTCAGCTTATTGAATGTACTACATATATAGAAGATTTTTAATATATTGTCCTTTATATGACCAAATAAACCACATACTGGCTGACCACCTCTTCGATGATTATATCCGGATCTTAAATTTTTTACGCAATAATTTTATTATAACAAACACAGCAATAAAGAAGCACTTACACCATACAGTTTTTATCGTTTTCCAAATCCAAACCAAAATACGTTCCCGTCCATTCGCCTCCCCCAACAAGAAAACTCCACTTCTCGTATTAACTTTTCGGCCGTTTTGTTCTGATCATACACGGAGTTCCGACAGCCTCGCCGCTCGTTCGGGGCGTGTGTTCGATTGAACGGTTAAGTGGTATTTGTGTTTATTAACGTAACATCACACCTGCACTTCCTTGAAGGGTAGGCAGAAGTGTGAAGTACACTCCCACTTTTTGCGTTGTCGTACGTACATTGTGAAAGGGGGTGAGTTTATAAGTTTAATAGAGTTGTAACAGAACAAATTGAATAGAGTTTATTTCATTGTGTTTATTGTATTTGTTTGATGTTTATGTAATATTGATAGTGTAAAAGAGACAAATGATTTATACTAACAATAATAAATATCTCGCTCGCAACGTGTTCAGTTTTAGTTTTCATAACCCTAAGCCGTAATAGCATTTTTAATGTCTTATTTCTAAGGAGCAAGCAGCTTAGTAAAACATATTATGTACTTTATCCTATCCCATCCTGTATACCGTCAACATTGTTGTGATTTTAAATATTAGCGTTGTCGATATTTTTCAACTAATATCGACTTCTGTCAATCGTTAAACCTTGTCAATAATTTGATCATTGACATTCTCAGTGACTGAAATCGTTATACGGTTGTAGCTATGACAATTTTGTCAATAGTACAACTACCCTACAAATTACGATTTCGACGAATATTGCGAAACTAAAATATTCTTTTTAATATAGCCAAACTACAGAGCTATAAACGTTCCACTAACACAAACGAAACACGAAATAAAACAGATAATAGTACTGGCAGTGTAAACAAACGTACACACGGTGGAGTTTCCCGACGAACTGGCCGAAAACAAAACGACTTAAGTGGAAAATTTTAAAGTCGAACGAGGATGGAATTGGCGTTGAACGAAAAACAGAACACGCGCGGGTAGTTGTCCTGTGAACGAAGACTGAACGAATTTGAAAAAGAACAATTTTTTTTTTTTTTTTTTTTTATTTATTTATTATTATTACAATATTACAATTCAAATTAATTTTAAAAATGTGTGGTGTTAAATATCCCGAGGGTAGCGTACTTATCTATTATGAGTCAAAACCATTCTCACATAAAAGTACAAGTATATCTTAATCCTAGGTGACGTGGATCTAGACGAAAAACAAGTCAATACAAAAACAACCACAACAGCATATATCTCATAATAATAAAATATCATGTATTTCATAACACGTTCGCATATTCGTTACTGCTCCTACAAATGTCTATATACCTAAATCTACGCTTCGCTAGTAGGTTTATTAGGTGCAGGAAATTTTGGAAAACATTGAAAATTTCGGCGCTTATCAGCTGATTTAACTTTTATTTTGAACGCCCCGGGCGGGCCTCGTGTGCGCACGAATCTGACGTAGAATTATTAAACCATAGACAAGGATATTTTTTTGTTCATACGTCTTTCATAAACCATAATCAAAAGTTGATTTTAATATTTTACATCTTGTACATGTGACTTGAATTTACCTATGTTGTTTATTTATGAAAAAAATATTTTATGCATTACATTCGAAGGAATTTAGTGACTGTCATAGTTATACTGAATAATTTAAATGACACACTTATTCATATGAAACATTTATAGGCGCGCGCGGGTGAAACCGTTTGTTAGCGTGGCGACGCGTCGCCACGGCAAGCGACGCCACTGTTTATGATGGTTTATATGTATATATGCGGTCTATACGTAGTAGTGTATAGGGTGTGAAGTCACTGATTAGAAGAATTGAGTTGTCGCAATTTGAAATAAATTATTGAATTTTGGTTTTTGTATTTAATGATAATATATGTTTATTAAATAAACAGTCATCACTTTCTGGAAAAAAATCATAATATTTTATTTTTTCATTATGCCATATTTAGTTCCTGTCGCAATCTGTTCTTTTATGAATATGACTTGTACAAAATAATTTCGATGTTTCACATCTGACGGCTCACTTTTCTTTATCATAGATATATCGGCCCGATACATACATATATTTATATCAATTCTACATATTATCATTACGATCGAATATGACGAAATATAAATAATTAGATTATTTACAATAAATTAATTTTAAAAAAGGAAATTAAACAATAAAATGTTGATGAAACGAGTAATAATTTATTATTATAATCTACACCTAACGTCATAATAAAATAAAATAATAATAATAATACCGAAAAGAACGCAAGTCAATTCTAATCTGTTCGAAGTTCGAATCGAAGCGCACGCGAGCCGATATTTACGGCCAGTATTTTGGCCGTATGTTCTCACACGTCGGCCGATACACATCTGATTCATTACCGCGCGGCCGCGATCTATGTTGTCTATGGACACAGACAGCCACAATGTACGAGTACGTCAGCGTGTGCCAGCGGAGCTGATGATTTAAATTGCACACCTCCATTACTCTCTAACTGTAAAATCTGTGTTGGCTTATATTACATTTTGTTTAATCAATAAAATTTATTGAAAATTACCATTAAACGTAATTATTATTTTCCATTCCATTTTTACTAAATGGAATGGAAAATAATCTATGGAACGTTTAAACCGTCCATAGAAAGACATTTGTTAAAATAACTTCATTAATCTGTTAAGATTCAAAATATGAAGTAAAAGGGCGAAATTATCAAGACTTTCTTACATCATTCCATATCTTCTTAACATGTTGCAAAATGCGCCAAATTCACAAATAAAAAAGTAAGGAACCTTAGAATTATATAAATAATCACATTAACCCACATCAAAATAAAAACCTGGCTGGTTATAACCCGAAACACAAAAAAAAATATTCGAAATTTAAAAAAGGACCGACAAACGGTATTAAACACATCTGCTATACACACGTACATCGCAACTCCGAACTCGCGAACTAATCTAAGTGGCAGCTCGTACAACTTGCCAGACAAGTGGCGACGTGCGCTCGCTTTTTTCAGTTTTCAGCCTTCAGCGAACACCAGCGAGTGATATGAACATCGCATGCATCGCAGATTACACAGACTAAACATCACTAGAGACTGTTTTTTAAATGTTTTTGAAAAAAATATATAACAGTCTTATTGCCAGCAAGAGTATCATAATATATAATGTGGTCAGTAAACACGTCTTGTCTGGTCACAATAAAAAGTAAAATTCCTGAATAACGTTTCACATTAGTATAGGATTTTTTTAAACATATATACCTATAGATAACAGGTAAAATAGTTTTTGTCATTTAAGTTAGTACAAAAGTTTTTTTTAGAATAGTAACGAAGTATAGTTACAAGACATAAACTTACATTACATTGAAAACATAATATACCTTGATATTAATGTCTTTATTGATAGTATGAATTATTTTTAACCAGGCTCAAAGGCCATTTTTAGTATGTTATAGTATAGTTGAATTCTGAGCTTCCACTATTTACTTACTTAAACACATATTTACTAGAAACATCACAGTATCCTCATCATCCTAAGCTTGTTAAGTCCATTACTGGACATTGTCTTCCCTGAGGGGATTTTGTCCTGTTACAATATCGTAAATTGTAACAAAAACTGCAGTTAATTATTAATGATTTCGTATTTGTATCCGTCATATACTCATTACTCACATGTGTGTAAACAGACCATATTAAAAATCATATCTTTATCTAAGAAATACTAAAATCGTAAGGACAAAACTATTTTAAGGGACACTTACTCTGTGCTAACTATGCTCAACTCCAAGACAGTGTTCACGTGGGGCCGAAATATTCATTTCTCTCGCCTCGCCGCCCTTCGGCGCACCTCGCTGCATGCACGGTTTCCGAACCCTGTAGGTAACAGATAGACATACTTTTCAATGTATTTTCACAAAGATTGTTCGCTATTGTCATTATGTTACAAGTTTAAAAATAATTTGACATAGCGGGAAAAGTTGGTAGAGCAGGTCAGGTCTTTAAATTAGATATAATTTATTGCACTCGTTGCACCCTGTCTACACTATACTTAATGAACCTGGCGTGACGATATACTTTTCTTATAGGTCGTTTAAGATTATCATTATATAACAGAATATTAAAAGAAGTTACTATTCGCTCCAATGTAAAACGCTGTGTATGTAAAACAAAACTTATCGAGAGAAGATCTGTATTTAATTAAAAGGGTGAAAGATAAAGCACGTTGGTACGTAAGTGAAATAGATTCCAGATAGGTGTTTAAAAATTCAACATTTCTAGTTTTATCGTCACACAACAGTACTTCAATATTTCTAGGTATATCGTCATAAAACAATATCAAATAATGTTTCCATACACTATTTTTTGTATGAAATGTTAATAAAATAATAGTACCTAATATATCTATAAAATATATATTTTTTTAAGCGTGTGTAATCTACCAATCTGCACTTGATTAGATCAAGTAACACAGAAATCGACAGTCTGTGATCAGTAAGAAACAAAATGATCACTACAGTAAAACCGCGATTAAAAACCGTTAAATCCTTGTAAATTAGGGTACTCTTTCTTTTCTATTTCAACATTATATTTCATAAAATGGCGTGCGAAATCAGTCCCGAACATACAAATTGCAAACATTACACTTCCCTATGTTAAATTTAACACTGGTACGAAAAAAAATAAAAGAAACGGAAAGCTCCCATACATCGCAAAATGAAGAAAACGTGAAAGTGGAAAACGGAACGGGAATGGTTCTCAAACTTGACTACCTTTGCTATAATACAATTAACAAAGACATATTAGAACCACTGTACGTTTAAACAGTTGCAAATTTGAAATCGTTAAGTTAACAGCATTTGATGGAACAATTATTGAAATTGTATTTCTATGTACACTGGTTAGTAGTATAACTATTTACATATAACATAATTTAACACTTATTGTGAAGTGAAGCATATTAAACATAACAAGCTAGACCAATTATTAAAATGAATAACAAACAACGCTTCCAAAATTTCCAAGTAATTCTTCGCGTGATTTGAGCACGTTGGTAGGACTTGACCATACATTTATTATATTAGAACCTTTGAATAAAACACAATTACACTTCATACACTTCACTACTAAATCTTCAAAACTTAAAATGACAAACCAAAACTTTTTTTATACACAGAATGTTCCAGAACAACAAAAAATCCGTAAAACATCGAGTTCCCAATCTTCGAAGCTCTAAATTACAAATAGCGTTTCCCAAAGTTTCCTTTACCCCTCGCGTGCGCCGTACATCACACCGAATTACCTTTACGTGTGTACATTAGTATGTGACCACGTCAGATAGCATCTGACCTCACTTAATAAAGCGCGCCGAAAACACCGCTTTCCAACCAGTTCGAGCCGATAAATAGACTTACCATTATTTTGTATACAGTGGGACACTGCTAATTAAATGACGGACTTATTATTATTATTCCTAACTGCCTCGTTGATTGAGCGGTTGCTAATGTTACGCCTGATCGAAAGCTCCTGAGTTCGAATTCCGAAAAGAACACTATTTGATTGTTCTTAGATGTTCTAGTAGAAATTTCTAGTAATGGCTCCGGTATGGCTCGCCACCTATTCCATGAAATAATTTGTTTCAAACACATCTTTTCATGCGGAAAAGAGGACGCTACGAATATCTACCCGAGACAAGCTAGGGCATTTAAATAAGCACATTTTGAAAAGCATAGTAGTGTAATAGATATGAACGGTCATATCATGTCATGTCCCTATCTCAGTCCACTACTGTACATAGGCCTGCCCTAATGAGCGCTATCGATGTAACAATTATAATGATTTATTGACCGAAGCATGTTATATTTCAGGCGGAGATCCCTAGCTCCTAGAAAAGCGTGAGCTATGGACTATGGACCGTACAAGCTAAATGAAGTCCGTAATATTCCCAATGTGTGGTGACCAAGTAATAACGAATTTCGACTTGATTTATTCGAAGGTATATGTTTATTTGTTGAGGGCGCGTGAATTCGCCCGCACCGCGGCCGCGGCTCATTTGTTTCCTGGATTATTATTTTGTCATAACGCTAATGTTTCTAAATGCTGAGTACGTAACTTATGTACATCAATTAAAGAAACGAGCGGAGTCATGATTTGCTTGTGGTGATTTTTTATCGAAACTTTAAATATGTTGGATAAAAGTAGGTTATTATTGTATTATTAGGCCAGATTCCTTACTTGGTGGTTAGAATGCATCGACTCCCAAATACGTCTAACTTTACAGGCCTAATGTGCTGGGTGCTAAGGTGTTCAGGTTTCCTCACGATGTTTTCTTTCACCGCTATAGCAAGTGATATTTGATCTTAAAAAAGCCCATTTATACTGAGATCCGCGCTTTGGATTCCAACCCAGGACTAGCGGAGTGGGAGGGCAAATCTACACCAGAAAGCTTTCAACCCACCTAAACCACTACATGGTAGAGATAAGTATTACTTACTAAACAAAATTGAACCCCAATATATGTTACACAGCTCGACCTTCAGCTCTGCGAATCCAGCCGCTGCAAGCCACTTTGCGTATATCGTCACTCCACCTAGCTGGACGGCGTCCTACGCTACGTTTGCCAACTCGCGGTATCCACTGCAGAACACATCTACTCCAACGGTTATCGGTTCTGTGACAGATGTGACCAGCCCACTGCTACTTTAGATTGCTAATCCTTCAGCTGAATATCGAGCTCAGTGGCGTGCTATTGGAGAAGCACATGTCCAACAGTGAACAGGAGTACGCTAATAGTGATGTTGATGATGATATGTTACTGTAAACGAACATTTTATTTCTATTCCAAATATTAATAATATACCTATGAATAACAGTTGTTGTTAACAGTGATGTTTTTTTACTCAAATCAGCTATTGGACAAAAATAATTAAAAATACAGATATTAGAATTAAAAATACAAATATTATAAAAAAAAATATTATCTACAAATAAGTACCTATGTATTCAAGTGTAGTGTAAATTAAGATCTTATACCTCAAACGAAAACGTACAGTTTACTTTATTTAACATGGGAGAACATTCTGCGCGTAGCTTTAACGTAATCTACGCTACAATACGGACTGTGAAAAATGTCTTATATCATTCTAGATACCATCCGCGGTCAGCAAATAAGTATGTACGTACAAAGTGAAAAAAAAATCAGTTTTATATTCAAAACATTTTAATATACGATATAAAATTTGTAAGTGTTTTTCCTCAAATAACCAATAATAATAGTTGGATCACCAATTGAACGGCAGCATTAGCGAAGCAATAGTGTATAATCTGTTAATTCTTAACAACCTTGCTTGAAAGCGAGCCATAAACAATTAATAAGCTCACACTAAAACAACAGTGGGAGTAGACCTTACGATTGTTATAAAATAATCCATTCAACTTGTAAGTAAAACAAATGCCCAACAAAGTAGTACTAACGCTAATACTCCAATTAAAGTTTAAGCACACTAATTCTTGGCACGCAGCGCCTCGTATGGCACCGGCCACAACGTATTATGGTGCCCCAATTATATGGGAGCTAAATGTCGATTTGATTGTGGAATGAACACCACGCGAACCGCTTATTAACCATTAAATACGCATATATTACGCGTCCTGCTACATGAAATGTGTGTAGCAACATTATTCAAAACTTTATCACGGCATAATGTAGGCAACGCGTTTGAGGTTATTACGCGGGAATTTGAATTATACATCATAGACATTTTTTTATTTAACACTTCCAGCGCTTTAGGCGCTCGTTCACAAAGTTATGTAGCGCATTAGCCTTTATATAACTATAAATGCAGATAAAATGTAAAAAGTGGGGAATTAACTGATATGCTAAATAACTGGATATACTAAAACTTCACGCTTGTTCCCAGCGACGAAAATAGGTACATCAATGCTGTTACTTTTAAGTCCTTAACGAAAACGTCATTGACAGAAAACGGATGTCACATTTAATAAATACATCCATTAGACACAGGTCAATAATTTAAATACCAGATAATAATTTAAAGGTGCTCCAATAACAGATAGCACATTTGTAAATCGTCCCATTTTTATATACACATCGTTTTCATTAATACAATTATTTTAATCGTGGCTGATTTAGTAAGAAATGTTTTGACTATTAAAAAATATTTAGATTTCTTTGTAATCATATGTCATTCGCGCATTACGTTAACGATTAATACCTATCGAATGTTGATAATTACGAGGATTAAACAGGATTACGAATGATTTTTACGATTTGCGAATGATTAATCCATATTTATAGAGTAATACAGAACTATAAGCCGATTATAATGTTTTTATTTATTGACTATTTCTAAACGCGTTTGTGATTTAATTCGTGAATCATCTCAAACCGAATCGCGAGCCTAATAATATTGTGTGATGGAAAAGAGATTAAAATTAGATTTTGAAGAATACAAGACCTACTACAATATATGTACATATGTATATATAAAACGTAACTTCGTAACTTCACGCCTGTAATCCCCGAAGAGGTAGGCAGAGGAATGCAGAACACTCCCACGTTTCACCAGTTACGTTA